>JALHBX010000308.1:0-15415 GCA_024340025.1 Tolypocladium tundrense | reverse complement strand
GGGGGGGGGTCTTTCAATAGCCTCATGAAAATTCGTCGGCGCCGCCGCCCATGACCAAGCCGTCAATACGTTGAACAAGCTCTTTGGTCTCGCGGGCAATCTCGAACGCAATGGGCGGTAGCGTCTGTGCCCACATGCGCCAGTCACGATCCCCCTGGTCAACGCCAGAGCTGGCGAGTTCCTGGCCACGCTGGCTAGCTTCGAGGAGTCGCTCTCGGCAGTCGCCAAGCCGGGACACCTGATTCGCATAGCCGCTGGCTTTGGTTTCCGAGGTTATCTTGCCCACGATCGCGCTGATCGATTCCACCTCATTCGTGATTTGCCGGATATCAGCATCACCGCGGACGCAGCTCACGAGCTTCTGGATATCTGACACCAGGAGGGCAGTCTGGTCGTCGAGGTAGATCTAAACTACCGTCAGCTGTGTCGACGGGGGTCAGGAGCCACCATGGGTGCCGTAGGCATGTACCTTGAGGTCCTCGGCTCGACTATCGCGCTGCTCCATGCCGTATCCACCAGAGTTGGCCGAGAGGCTCTGGTTGAGTCCCATGTAACCACCTCCATTCGCCAGGCCGCCCGCTCCACTCCTAGGATATGGATCCACGGATTCTCTGGGAGAGCTGATGGGGCTGTACGCAGACGATTCAGCGCTTGCTCGGGCACCGCCGAGTCCCTGGAAGGGAGGAGGCGGAGGGAGGCTGTCCTGCGCCGACGCCTGGGTTGTGCTACGGGGCGAGAAGAAGCCCGTCGAGTCAACCGGAGTCATAGTCCCGTCGTCGTCCTCTTCCAGCTCGTCTGTAGGTGTCGCCCGGATTTTCACAACTCGAAGGAGGTCGACGATGGCCGCAGTGAGGTGCGAGGCAGCGGCGTCGACTAGAGACACGGGAGAGAGGCCGGCCCCAGCTGCAAAGTTTTTCGATGCTGTAATGAGACCGTTGGCGCTGGAGGAAACCTTGGCCTTTAACTTGCCCTGCTGTTGGACCGGCTCGTCATGGGGCGTGGACTCGTCGAGATCTCTCGTAATGCGGCGGACGCTGACCACGACCAGCTTCATAGCATCAATCACCTTGTCTGGCGTCTCCTTTCGAGCGGTCTGGAGTAGCTCGTCAATGGCAATCTGGAACTTTGTGACGTGCACGTCCTTGACGAGTCCGTTCTCCTCCATAAATCCCCCGTCCCGAACATATTTTGCGGCGTCTTGCTCCATCGCCAGACCGAGGGAGGACGCTCGCATGTTTCTGAGTTGAGTCTTGGCGCGTGCGTAGCGATTCCTCCAGTCGCGGACCTCGCGCTCCAGCTGCTCGATAGTCTTCTCCATCTCGGCATGCTTCTCGTATGTCGAGCCGCTCTGCTGCGATAGCATTCTCATCTCCTGCAGGAATTCCTGGGCTTCCAGCCGAACCTCCTCGGTGACTTGCTGTTGTTGTCGTAGAGATTCGCGAAGCTCGTCGTTTTCTCTCTGAACCTCTGTATCCGCGCTTCCCGAACGCGCACCCATCGAATTCTGCTGCACATCGGACAGCTCGTCCCGCAGCTGCCGGGTTTCTCGGTCGTGATCGTCTCGCATGCGGTCCAACTCCTGCTTCATCGACTCGTTAAGGTTTTGGGCCTCGGCCAGCTTGTTTTCGAGATTCAGCCGAATATCGGCCAATTCCTTCTTCTCCAGGTTCACGGCTGTAGCTCGCGATCTCTCGCCATCCAGAACGATGCTCATCTCGTCCTCCTTTTTCTTCATGGCGTCCTCCATGCCATCCAGCCTCTCCCGCAGTTCCCGGACTTGGGCTTGATAGTCTTCGAGGAGCTTCTTATCGGCCTGCGAGCTCGTTAGTCCTTGGTGCTCGCCTGCAAGGGGCGACGAGTAGCCCACCTCTGAAGTCGCGCCATTCTTGCCCCCCCCCTTGTTGGTGACCCGTTCCAGGCTGAAGACATCTGCCCCATCCTCGTCTGCGCCGTTATCGTCATCCTCCTCCAGCATTGTGCTTTTATTCGGGACAATCGTGTTGTTTTGGTTGAGCTGTTTCGGCATCGGTCGGCCGTAGTCGCCGTTGGGTAGGCTGGGAGACGGCGGTATCCCGTAGGCATCTGCGGATGGCGGGCCGCGGACAGAGCTGGCGTCTGATGGCCGCCGCATGCGGCTCTGGCCTCTCGGGGGGAACATGTTGCCATTAACAGGGGTTCCCGTCCGACTCATGGGGCCGCCGCGCATCGACATGGCGCTGCCGACCCTCGGAATGTCTCCGCCAACGAACCCCGGAAATCTCCTCTCGAGCTCGTGGAAGACGTCGGCGGCGAGGTCTCGGAATCGCGGAGGCCCCAGGGACGATAGCCTCTGGCGGGCCTGGTTTCGCTTCGGGTGGAACGACTTCTCGGGAAGCAGAAAGGCCGGCGGCCCGCTGGGGGCATTCGGGGGCGCCCTGGCCGCGGCCTGGCGGCGCATCAACTCGTCGTAGACATCGGTGCTGAGCTCATAGAACTGCACTGAGGAGAGTCGCAAGAGCTTATCGCGCGCCTTGTTGGGCTGCTGTCGGCTGTTCCCGTCGCGGGAGTTGAGGTAGGCCCGGAGGGCAACGTAGTGTTCGTTGAGGATGGATTCGTCGAGCTCGGCGCGGACGCTGTTGCGGTTGCCCTCGCTCCTGCTGGAGTACATGCCGGTGCCGTTGCTGGAGCGGCCGATCGAGGGCGGCGGCGAAGGCCCTCCATTGCTCCTAGGCCCCGAGGGGAAGCCATTCATGCTCATGGCCCCGTTGGAGCCGCCCGAGTTTGGGGGCGAGGCAAGCTGGCCGCGACTGCTGGGGTATGGACCGCCTTCTTCCGTGGACAGGACCTTTGAGGAAAAAGACCACTCGCTTCCGCCTATTGAGACAGGAGACAGCGGCGCATTGCGGCCACCGACGCTCATGGTCGGGCAGGGAGGCTAGGGAGGGATGTCGCGCCAGAAAGATTTCGGCCGTCGTGAAAGTGTCTTACAAGGAGACGCCGCGAGTCTCTGTTCCCCACAGCGCTGCACTGCCCCTGTGGCTCACAGCTGCAGGCTGCTGTGTCTTGGGGAAACGCCAAGTAGCGGCGCCGTATCGCACCGTAGCGTATGGTATGGAGGCACCTGGCTCTTTGTGAGGGCGGTCTGGCTGTGACGCTGGTGGCCCGATCGTGGGGACCGGCAAACGGGCGAGGTGGAGGGAGAGGGCGAGAGGGACCAGTGCCCACGCCTGGGTCGCTGCTCTCGGACTACTTTTGTGCTGTCGCTGTGGGCGCCGTCGGCTTGTACACCCAAGGTATCCGTACTCCGCACGCCGTACAGTGCTCACAACTCGTATGCTCAGGCCGCAGACGCGACAGATCTCGCAGCGCCGTGACGAGGCGGGCAGTATGAAACGGCAGTGCGGGAGGCAGGGATCGAACTCCAGCGGGCTGCCAGCGGGACGTCCCAGGGGGCAGCGCGACCAAAATGGGGTGGGTGATGGGAGGTTCGTTGCCTGCTGACGGCGCGGTGCCGCTGGCGGCCGGAAATGAGCTATGGCTTCCCTGCTGGCAAATAATATAGCGGGCAATTTCTGCCCGCCCACTCCGACGGACGAAGGAACAGGAGGCGCGCTGTCGTTTCGGACGTTGGGTTGCAGCAAGCCGGGGGACAGGAAAATGGATGGCTCAAAGAGATAACTGTCTGTGACGGACGAGGAAGAAACGGAGGGCAGATGCGAGCAGCGACGGCATCGGCAGCTACGAATACAATAGCCCGAGAAAGGCGCAAGCAAGCTTCGCCGCTTGCCCCATCTGCGCTGCGCTCCCCCCTTCCCTGCTCCCCTTTCCCTGCTCCCCCCTTCCTTGCTCCCCCCTTCCTAGGTTCTCCAATCCATTTGCTCCTCCTCCGCCAACTCGTGCCGGGCTTGCTGGGATCAGTGGACATTTGCGACCCTTTCCCGCTGGAGTGCTGCCCTCCTCCCCACTGCGGCGCCCGCTGCCCCTGAGCAAGCGCCATCGCGCCTCGACTGATTTGTCCGCTGGAGGGCGCCCGTAGTGCGCTAGCGCCCACTCTCCAATGTGCTGGGCCCAAGTGACATTCAGGCACAAGTCCACCTCAGTATTCTCTCGCTGCCGCTCGATGCTACTCGTACGTCTCGCCGCGGCGGCAACTCGACGCTGGCCATTGGCGGCACCACCGGCATCAGAAGCACGAAACCTGCGGCGGCGGCGGGAGCAGCGGCAGCGTTCATACGCCAAGTTGTCGCTAGATGCCTCACATCGGGCACCTTGACGGGGCTCGGAGACTTGTTCAAGGCGGAACAAAACCCAGGCACGAATCTTATAGGCTCCATTGCGCTTGAGCACTCTCGGCTGGTGGTATTTATTGTCTCCTGCATACGAGTAGGGGTCGGCGACGACGCGAGCCGTCCAGCTCTCGCCTCCGTTCCGTGGTTCTAAGCCGTTGCACAAAAGTCCGTAATTTGCCAGTTCCCCTCCACCAACCACGACAATAAACCCCCTGCTTGTTTAGGCCAGATCCGTCTGGGTCCAGACCGTCGAGTCTCCCGCGTATCGAAGCTCCAGGCCGCAGATACGAGTACGATACTCGTAGACTTCGTACTTCCTACATCGGCCTTGTAGCATCGATGGCGTCGTGCATATTCTGCGACGAAATCTGAAGTGTCTGCAACGCAGCACCTTATCTACGTAGGTTATCGCTTCCGGTCCCGTCGTGAGACATCGAGTCGCACCAGCGTCCCCTGGGGCTTTGACCCAGGCAAAAGGACTTGGCGGCTCTGACATGTGATTCGTGATCAAGTTTCCCATGTTCTTTCCATCGACAAATTGCGCCAGTGCTTCGTGCCATGCCACTGCCAGGCCAGGCCACCATTTCTAGAAAGCGCCCAATGCCTCCCATGATCCGATCACACATTCTTTACCAATGAGTGAATGATAGTGATGCAAGAAACAAGCTACTATGCCAAGCTTTACGGGAGCCGGGTCTTGTGCCCTTGGCGTGGCGAGGGGCTCGTGTATGCATCCTCCCGCACAGGCCGATCGCAGCTGAGGTCGATGCGTGATTCTGGAGCCGCCTGCGTGACATTCAACTGCCGGCGATAGCTTAACAACCTACCCACGGACTAGTGGGCGATGAGCCAAGACTAGACATCAGAATTTGTCGGGAACATGTAAACATCTGGGGGCCCACACCACGACTGTCTCGTGTCCCGCATTTCGCTCTTGAACTGCTTTGTAGCACTGAAGCTTCTTGTATTCCAAGTCTCAAGACGTATTCTTCTGCCCTCTTCTGGGGCCCGAGTCTCAGTCGCCCGATGCCGATCCCGTGTTCCCCTCAACCGAAGGCTGCTCAAAACCATAACGCCGGCTCTAAAACACAATCGCCGCCAAGCCCATCGGCGCCCAAATCGTCATCATAAATAACATCATCTGGCCTGGTCAGAACCAGGCCAGTGTCCACGTCGACGGCAGATTTGGCCATCGTTCCTGCCAGGCTGCCAGAATATCCGGTACTCTCTCGTCGAAGCTGGCTCGGCTGGCAGCGCTGCCACTGTCAAACGCGGCCGAGCCAATGGCTTCCCGCGCCTCTGCCGCCGCAGCATTGAGCGAATTAGCCAGGTCGAGAATGCCCTGCCCGCCAGTGTAGGCCTCCTCGTGGTTGTCCTTGATGTCGACGTTGATCACGTGCACTGGGCGGTTCAGTGGCGACCCTCTGTTGAGCAGGTCGTCAATGACAGCATCCCAGCAGCGCTCTTCGCATGTGAATACCACATCCACCATGCCGCCTTCGGTACCCTCGTGGCCGCGGTCCTTTTCATGCTGCAGGCGGGGGATACCGATGGCCCAGTCCTGCCACCTTTCCGGGCCCCATTTCACCTCTCTATTCCTGTCCAGCATGTTGAGGATACCGTTGTTTTTGTATAATCGCGCGTCTTTGGCCTCGAGCTCTTTGTACATACTGTCGTATGAGGTCTTGTTGAACTGGTAGACGTTTGGCTGCGTGATGGTCGGGCCAGGCAACCGCACGAGAGAACCCGTGCCGAACGATATGACAGGGTAGTCGGCCTGCGACAGCCGGAGATGAGCTTCCATGGATCTGAACCAGGGTTAACGCTGATTGGAAATATCGGAGAGGATTGCGTGGGCACCGACCGGTTCTGATTGCTGGCGCAAACAGTGCAAAATTTGAGCTTGAACGAGTCCTGCCCCTCTCCCGTGCCATTCGGCGCCGAGGGTGCCACTGATCCATTTACCACTTCCATCTTGAATACCTATCCAAAACAGAAGGCCAAGCAAGAGCTCCGTAATGCACCCGTGGGCATATTAGAAGGCGGCGGCGACGATCTGTGTTGGACTGCGTCAGCGGAGGGCTTGAGCTGTGCAAAAGCAGTAAACGGAGGTGGGGAAGTCTTCTATCAGATAATTTTGCGTATAATATGTCTTTCAACATGGAGTTCAGACAGCTCCAATATGTAGTTCATCATGGAAGAGCGTAGGGGATGGCACGGTGCTGCATACCTTGTCTGACTCGTGGGCCAGCCCAGAGCAATTGCTTCGAAGACGTCACCGAGATTTTCCCCGAGCAGTCAGCGGTGGCTGACTGGGTATCCTCTACCGTCAGGCTCGGCTGTCTTTGCGGATGTTTTGTGGTGATGTGGAATGGAGTCGGAGAAAAGCTCGAGCTTGGACGCGTTGTGGAGGGTTTGTATCCAGTCGGCTAAATCCCGGGGCATCGTAGCCGAGCTGCTTAAGATTGAAAACCCATCTTGCTCGTACGACTCTTGCTCCGTACGAGAAGTTGCAATTGTTTGAAAGAGGGGTTTTGCAGGAATTTCCGATACGGTGCTCCCTTATTCGCCTCTCTTTTCAATGGGAAAAGGCAATGGTACTAAATGTTTAGATTTTGGGGTATTTCGTTCAAAGTACGGACTAGTCCGTATGAACCCGTCACACAATGACTGCCATCCGACTGCCTCACATCGACTGCCACGTGCTGCACCAATGTATTTGAAGCTCGAACCGTTTCGTCCCAACTTGACCGGTCAAGTCTGCCAATGCTTGTTGGCCTTGGGAGCCTCTGCAGCTCGATATTAACATGCGGTGAACTGTGATCGTGGGCGCGGCGCCAGCGCTGCCATTGAACGGACGTCCTGGTGATTGGCTGCTAGACGCACATAACCTGAAACAACCGACCGCATGCCCCCGGTCCAATCACCATCGGAGTCCCATGTACCTATCTGGATTCTGCGCCAGCACCCAAAAATAGCGCTGCAGGTTGCCTTTTGGGGTCACCAACGTGACAACTGGCGGGAGGGCGTCCGTTACGTGGTTGGGGAGGCCACAGACCCAGAGACGAGAAGAAGTTGCTTCTGCTGCTTGGCGGCGATGGAAGCTACCGCAGGAGACGGCCGTGCCTCGTCAGAGGCTGGGACCGTGTTTCGACTTGGGCCCCGTGGATGGCGATGCCTGTCAGTGCGTAGCGAGATCGATCAGCGTGCAGAGGAGCGCCACAATTGACGGTCGAGTCTGGTCGCCTGCACAGCAGTCGCACCCCGGAGGCTCGTGACATGTCTTCGCTTTTTGACTCAGCGCGAGCCGTCAATAAACCATGGATTCACGTGGCCCGGGGGTGCGGACGTTCCCATCCTGGACCCTGGCGTTTCAGCATCCTCTCCGCCGCGCCGGGTGGCAATCTCACTCGCCGAGCAACGGAAACGTGCAGACAGGCTAACGAACTGGCTGCGGGTTCCATAAGTGCCATGATCCTTCCGAACATGAGCAAACAGGCTCAAATCGGGACAAAACAATCAGGCATAATCAGGCCAGATTGCCAAACCGGCGGCGACGTTGAAACTGTGTTGCCATCCCATCAGCCCGCATCGGTGGGGACCAAGGATGGATCCATGACGATCTCTTGTGAGCTGCTCGTGCCGTAGTTACTCGTATGTACTTCGTACTTGGTACCACTTGCAACTCGAACAGTCCAGCCCTTTGGCGCCCCAACTGCTCGGCGGAGATTCGGCGGTAAGGGAGGCTTTGCCGAAGTCTCGTGCGTGCTCTCTTGAGCGCAGATGTGGTGTCAAGTTTCGTGAAACTGCTGGCTCGTCGCCTGATGGACCAACCGTCCGGCGCATCGAGGCAGCCGCCAGCCGCCTCACTTTGCAGGTTTCATCGTGCACCACAGCGTCGGGCTATTTACCAGAACAGCGATGGAATAAAACCCAGAGCAACAGGCCCCTTCAACAGCCATCCATCTTCGTACTCGACTCCAACAGCCCGAGACTGCCCACGGAAACAAGGGGCGCCGCCTCGGGTATTAGGTGGCAGTTGGGTATCGCACGCTACCAAGCACCACAGTGGGCTCGCCGGCTCGCTCCAGGCGCTGGCTGACTCGCTGGCCCCCTGTGGCCTGGCCAGTAGCATCAGTGCGCGACGCGCTTACTTGGAGGTACCTGGTAGTGCAACCTTGAACCGCGCGCAACAGGCCGCCTCGACCGACTTCACCGACTTCAACCTCCCCTTCCACTCGATGTCTCCATGCTGAACCGCCCCTTGCGAACGTCGCCTACGTATCGCGCAAATCGTCCCGTCGCCCGAGTCGAGCCCAACCCGTCGCCTGCGCCGTATGCTCGTTTCGCGAATCTCGCCGCAGACATCGCGCAGCGTCTTTTTTGATGCTCGCCGCCGCATCTGGACGGCCCGTTGTCGTCTCGATTTAGGGCTTGGGGCCTCCGCATCCCACCGCCGCATCGAGCAGGCCCTCAGCTGGGCGCCGCTGCCCTGCGACTCTCGACGACCATCCCTTGCAGCGCGCAAAGCATCGCAACGCCGGCCCAGCGCTTTGCCTACAGTCGCCTGCGCCGTCCGACGACCGACAAGCCTTACATAAAGCCAACGAGCCCCCGCTCGCGGGGTCGGACCCAGACCCGGCGTCGTCCAACACGGCCTACTTGCTTTGTGCTTCCAGGCCAGGCAGAGTCGCTGTTGGGCGGGCTGCGCCGCGCTGCCGTACCAAAGCGGCTCACCCATCCCCATCCTTTCCTTTCCCTGGGCCTCACCCGACGTCTCGTGGCGAGGTGCCATGGCAATTGCAGCCATGACTGGAACCTCGTCGCCTGCGGCTTCTCCGCCCGCCGATACTGCCTCGTCTCCAAACCCGAACCCGAACCCAAACCACCCCGCGCTGTCGCCGTTGACAACGTCGACACCATCGCGCCGAAGCAACTTGCCGCGGCCCGTGTCGCATGCCTCCAGGAATAGACTCTCGCAGTACTCGGCGAGCTCCGCCCCGTCGAGATCACGACCGCAATCGCACATGCTCCCCATGTTCCCCTCGACCTTCCCATACACCCTGGTGCGCGACTTTGCCTATCCCATCTCGCACCCGCTGCACTACGGGCCTCCGCCAGAGCCTTCGGGCCCGCCCTCTGGCCTGACTACTCCTGCGAGCGAGCACCGGAGGCTGTCTGACCCTCCCGCATCGTGGGAGCAGAGAATGCCGTGGGACTCGTGGACCGCCGACGGATTCAACCGTGGACACGACATTCCGCCCATCCAGTTTGGCGACGGGCCCCCATATAGCGAGGACGAGGACTTGCAGAGTCCGGTGGTCGCGACCCGCCATCGGAAGCACAAGTCAACCTCGGCGGCTTTGAACACGAGCAGGGCGAGGCCTGGGCGCGAAGACGACGCGCGAGGGTCGCGGGCCACGCACATGTCGAGCTATGACAGCGAGAGGGGGTACTATGTCGGAACCAGCGGGGATGGTAGCGAACGCTATTACGTGAACCAAGGAGGGGAAGCCAACGGCCCTGGCGGGGAGTTTGTCACTTACCCGCCTGAGCAGGCAAGGCACAGTCGGGCATACCACTATGCGCACCAGCCGCAGCAAATAAGTGAGACTGGAGGATACGAATCTGGCGACTGCAGCTCTCCGTCGTCACCTGGAGACCCGGATGCGGATCAGTCTCGCTATTCAAGAGACTATCAGTTCACCATTACGTCGCCCGACGAGGAGTTCCACGGGAAAGCAGTGGCCCTGTTCGACTTTGAGCGCGAGAATGAGAACGAGCTGCCGTTGGTAGAGGGCCAGATCATTTGGGTTTCGTACCGCCACGGCCAGGGCTGGCTAGTGGCAGAAGACCCCAAGACGCAGGAGAGTGGCTTGGTGCCAGAGGAATACGTTCGATTGCTGCGAGATATCGAGGGCGGGATGAACAGCCTTACGGGCCAAATTGGGGATGGATCCGGGTCGCCAAACGAAGCTGGGACGCCCACTCAGGCGGAACACAGCGGACCAGAAGGCCAGCCTCAGCCATCCGCCAATGCGACCAACGGATACCATCAACCGGTGGTGTCGATGTTCTCGACGTCGAGCAAGGATCTCAACCCTTACCCCACCGAGCAATTGGGAATACAGGCTGGGCAGACTCCTCCCCAGGTAATCCACTATCATGGACAACGGGGAGGGAGCCAGGCCAATACACCCACGATTTCGCAACATAATGATCCCGGACTACAACGAAGAGAGAGTCAAGATTCGGGTAAGAAGGGAGACACAGAAATAGCCCCGGTACAGGAACATCCAAGCGCCAAGGCTGCTGCGACAGCACCCGAGGCCGGAGACGCTATGGAAACAGGTCGGTGAGGAACTCACCTATTCAGATTGGCCTTTTCACCAGCTGGAATCACGGTCGCTGTCCGAGACTACGGCCAGGCCAGGAATGAAACCCCCGGCATCCCGGCCAGAGATGTTCGACGCTGCAAACCGATCTTCGGAAACAAGCGGGACTATCAAACAATCGCCGATGAAGCTACAGGCGACGGGCTGCAGTTTCACTAGTCGTGGCCAGAATGGGGCGCGACCAGAGTGTGCAACGCGTTGGGACGATTGAGAAGACGCGTAACGGGGGGTTAAAGAGATGATGGGATTGTTTTCGGCGTTGAATAGCTGGGCAAAATATGTCCAACTCGGAGAGCGCCTTCGTTATAGGGAGATGGCCTCGGAGCACGAAGATGGAATTGTACGACTCTAAATGAACAAAATACGCATGAACCTGACAACACATGTGAGCCCTGCATTGAAGTCTGGCATATGAGGTGGCCCGCTAGCATGTCTTCATATGGTCCTTGACCAAGATCCCCTCGCTGATCTCACACCAAAGGCTGGCTTCAGTCTTGGTGCATTATCAATCAGCTGCTTGGCGATCGCGTCAGAGTGGGTTTCCATGCGGGACAACTGGGGTCACGTGTTTAGAGCGTCATCCATTGGACGAAGCTTTGGAGCTGCCCCGAGGGCCCCGACCAGCTCCAACGTCTTCCTATGCTCCCACTCATCTCGCCATCACTCTCCTAGACACACCCTCCTGCCGGCCAATTCTACGCAATTGACCTTGACTAGATCCAAGTAAACTAGAATGTTTGCCAGATCTGCTTTCCGCGCGGCTCAGCCGCTGAGGACGGTAAGCTGTCGGCTCTCCCTACGGCGCACGCAGCCAACGCATCCTGCGCAGGGAACGACGGTTTCGCGCCGGGGTTTCATGCTCGCTGCTGACGCCATCCGCAGCATGCCCGCCGCTATGCCACCGAGTCTGCGCCCAAGGGCGGCTCCAGCACCTGGCCCTACCTCGCCGGAGGCGCCGCCCTCGCCGGCGCAGGCTACTGGTACCTGGGCGGCACGCCCGCGGTGCGGAAGGTCGAGGCCAAGATCCAACAGGCCACCGGGGCGGCGGCGAAGCCCGCCTTCACGGGCGGCGACCAGGGCTTCGTGTCGCTGAAGCTGGTCGATGTCGAGAACGTCAACCACAACACCAAGCGTTTCCGTTTCGAGCTGCCCGAGGGCGACATGGTCTCTGGCCTGCACATCGCGAGCGCCATCCTGACCAAGTACAAGGGTCCCAACGACGAGAAGGCCACGCTGCGGCCGTACACTCCCATCAGTGACGAAGGTATCATCTCCCGCGCAACGCCTGATGTCCGTCGCTTGATGGTCGCTTGATGCTGACGGCTCCCCAGACCAGCCGGGCTACATCGACCTCTTGGTCAAGAAGTACCCCGACGGCCCCATGAGCACGCACCTCCACAACATGGCCCCCGGCCAGCGCCTGGACTTCAAGGGCCCGCTGCCCAAGTACGCCTGGGCCGCGAACAAGCACGAGCACATCGGCCTCATCGCCGGCGGCACCGGCATCACCCCCATGTACCAGCTCCTGCGAAGCATCTTCAACAACCCCAACGACAAGACCAAGGTCACGCTCGTGTTCGGCAACGTCTCCGAGGAGGACATCCTCCTGAAGAAGGAGCTCGCGGAGCTGGAGAACACGTACCCGCAGCGATTCCGCGCCTTCTACGTGCTGGACAAGGCGCCCAAGAGCTGGCAGGGCAACAGCGGCTTCATCACCAAGGAGCTGCTGAAGACGGTGCTCCCGGAGCCCAAGAGCGACAACATCAAGGTGTTCGTCTGCGGACCGCCCGGCCTGATGAAGGCCATCTCGGGCAACAAGGTCAGCCCCAAGGACCAGGGCGAGCTGACGGGTGCCCTGAAGGACCTGGGCTACACCCAGGAGCAGGTGTACAAGTTCTAGAGACGTGCACCGGCCGCACGATGTACGCATAGATGAACTATAGACAGGCCGTCGCTAGCAGGGAAACGAGAAGTGTTGCGATGCGGATGCCGCACCGGCGCTTAACGTGACGATGCCTGGCCGGACTGGGCCGCATGCTCGCCATGGTACCACTGGATACGAAGCATGGCGAGGCTCGAGTCAGCGTTCGGATGCTGATGCCGAAGCCGATGCCAGCGGCACCAGAGGAACGGCCCAGCCGTTGAGCATGGCGCCCACTAGCACGGCAAGGGGAGCGATGCATAAAGTGAACCACCACGTTATTTGGCGGCGCGACGAATGAGAGCGGCCGCCCAGGGGCGCGACAACTATAACTGAGTTTCGCGCCCGCATCCACAGAGGGCCTCCCCGCCAAGCTGCGGCCTGCCCGCGCCGCCGCCACGCCGGTTTTTTTCTTCCGCTGGAGATAATTCCGACCAGGACTGGGGGATTGCCGCCGTGGTTTAAATCCGAGAAACGCCCCCCGGGGTCTTGCACGAGCGAGGTCGTCAAAGGCCATGTAGCCCCCCCGTTCGACGCGCGACAGACATGTCCATCTCCTCGGGCGTGGCGTTCCACATCGCGTCGGGCTGCGCGTGCGCGGCGCTCATCCTCGTGCGCTGCCTGTACCGCCTGCTCGTGCGGTGCCGCGTCCGCCACGAGGCCTGCTACCGCCGATGGCGCCTCGACGACACGTTCATGGCCCTGGCGCTGCTGCCGCTCGCGGGCCGCACCGTCGGCGTCAGCCTCGCCTTTATCCTCAACCGCAGCGAGGCCGCGGCGCCGGCGACGGCCGCCGAGGCCGCCGCGCGGAACATGACGGCTGCGCAGGTGGACCGCGATCGCGTCCTGTCGCTGAAGCTGCATCTGCCGGGGCGCATCTTCTACGCGCTGTTGTACGTGCGCTGCCTGCTGGTTGTCGAGTCTGTTGCTGGGCTAACGCGCGCGTTAGTCTCTGGATGCTGAAGCTTTGTCTGCTCACGTTCTACTCTCGCTTTGTTAGCATCCTGCCCGGGGGCACGCTCGCCATCCGCCTGCTGCGGTGGTTCATCATCCTCAGCTTCGGCGCTGTCGTGATCACCACCCTGGCGGAGTGCCGGCCGCTTGCGTTGTGAGTTGCGCGCGCGCTGCCGATCTGGAACGAACTGGGTGCTGACGGCTTTAGGATGTGGGAGCTTCAACCCAGTCCTCATTGTACGACGTCCGGATCATGTGTTCCTGCACGGACCCCACTGACGTTGTACAGTCCCGAAGTGTCGTCGAGGACTGGCCAACCTCCTCACAATGGCCATCTGCAACACCGTCAGCAACATCGCACTTGTGGTGCTGCCGTTTCCCATCCTGCGAAACATGAGACTGACCCGCAAAGCGTGAGTCCCCCGTCCAACCGACCCTGGCAGATTCGAGATGTTGACGTCAACCCAGCCGAATCCAACTCGGCTTCCTGTTCGGCATCGGCGGCGTTATCGTCGTGATTACGATTCTCAGGATACCTCTCATTCTGAACCAGTCCGTCTCGCAGCGCGCTCGCTCCAGGGTAAGCCAGATGGCCCCGTGCTGGAGGGCAGCTCACTAATCGACCCACAGTGGGCGTCCATCGAGATGCTGTGTTCCTGCGTCGTGGCCAACACGGCCTTCTTCTACTCCATCGTGAAGGATCTACAGGGTCATCACGATGACCGCCGCCCGCAATCCGGGACCCTACAACAGGGAGACTTTTATATGCAATCCTTGCCGTCATCCTCGGTGGATGGCGACGGAGCCCAGCTTGAAAAACCGCAAACAAAGGTGCCGGCAGAATGTTGATGCTGTTATAGCCAGTTCTCAATAGCAGGGCCGGTCCGCATCTTCCAGCCTTGCAGCACTCGGTGACCGAGACGGGCTTCGGGAACGACTCGGACGGCCGCCGGGCTCGCCCGCGCGGGACAGCGCATCTGGGACGGGAATTCCCGTGGCGCCTGCCGGTGGCCGCTCTCGCACGCCGTGAGCTTGGGCGAGAAGGTGTGCCTCTGGGTAGGGCTACGGCTGTACGGACTACACAGAGGCTAGGCTCTTGAGTCTTGCCGAACCGCCCTCCCGTGAGTCTCATCTCTGAGACCTCCGCAAGAAGAGGCGGACGGAAATGGGCGTTGGTCATGGAAACTCGTATATCAGCAGACACGGCCATGCATGCGCCCGGTTCAAGAAGAAAGCCCCCGTGCAGAGTCCCTATGGCCAGTTCGTGTTCCGTGTCCCTGCCCGTGTTATATTAGTGCCAAGACCCGAGAGCTGTTCTGAACATGGGTTGTATGCGGCCCGTCAAGTGCGTGGCCGCGGGATTAGAGTTCTCCTGCGCAGCGGTTTCGAGGCAAAACCATATATCGAAACTCCATCCTTTCGCCTCGCACCCGACAGCTTCACAACGCCCTGCTTGCGAGCTTTCCTTTTTCCGACAGCGAGCAACTGCGCAACGATGGCCTCACTCCAAGGCCAATCCAGCGCCAAGTCTCCCGAGTATAACACGGTATATATTGATCCACCGAGACATGCGGATCGGTGTTGCAATGTCATTTCGTTTTCCGACACGAAGCACTATAAAACAGGACGCGCCCTGGGACAACACGAGCACGGGACCCGAGTCTTCATCCGCAGCAAACTCCCGTCTTTCCCGCACAGCTTCCACGCCGCAGAACCCCCAAGAACCTCACCATGAAGCTGCTCGCGCCGCTCCTCCTCTGCTCCCTCGCCGGGCTCTCCGCCGGGGCCCCCACCCCGGGCCCCGCCGCGGCCGCCTGCGACTGCACCGGCGCGCTCGACGGCGGCGACGGCGCCGCGGCGTCCGTCTGCCGCGACGC
>JALHBX010000307.1:0-26950 GCA_024340025.1 Tolypocladium tundrense | reverse complement strand
GGGGGGGGAGACGCACCTTTTCCGGGTTCGTGTTCTTCTGCGCCACGTTCATGGTGCGCGACGACTGGGCCATCATGTGCGTCATGCGGTTCATGGCGTTGTTGGCCTGGATCTGGGCGGCCGAGAGCTCGGCCATGTCGGCCATCTGGTCCATCTGCTGGGCGAGGGCCTGCTTGGAGAGCAGCATCTTGGCCTTTTGGTAGGCCTTTTGCGTCTCGCCCTTCTTGAGCAGGTCCTGGATCTGCTTCTTGAGCACGGGGTCCTGCTTGGCGGCCTTTTGCGCCTCGCGCCGCGCCTGCTTGGCGTTGAAGCGCGCCTGGAACTCGACCTGCATGTCGCGGGCCTGCTGGCGGTTCGACATGGCTGCGTCCGGGGGGCGGGCTGGCTGGGTTCGAGGGGTCGGAGGCTGGACGGGTCGGGTCGAGGGTTGGGGTTGGCGAGGTGAGGCTGTAGCGAAGTCGGCGGTCCGGCCTGGCTCGTCATGTGAGTGGGATGTGGAAGGGTGCGGGGCGCCACGCGGTGACGCAACGAACCGAACCTGCGCTAGTTATTTGTGCTCTATGTTTCGCATCTCGAAAGAGGCGTGGTTTCAATTACGTCCGTAAAAGAAATTGCATGATATGTGATTTTATTAGATTTATTTGAATAAATATTTCAACTTGCGCGCGCATCATCACGACGCTTTGGCCGCTTCGAACGTCGCCGTCCTCGTGTCGCGCCACAGGGTCCCTGCACCAGCCACACCTACTTCTCACCGAGCCTGGGGGCCTTGGTGAGGTCGTGATGTCATGTGACCCATCACGCTTCACTTACTCGCACGAGTACTCGGCTCAAATGAATGACGCCCTCGTCTATCTTGAATGCCTACAAGTCGCATCCAAGAACCCGAGCTGTGAAGCGCAACTGGCGATAATCGCGCGGCTGGCACGACATGGCTGCCAAACTCAACGTCCAGAGCTTCCCGCGCCCGCCGCGGCTGGAGAGGACACCCCGGCACCTGCGCATCACGTACCTGGGAAAGGAGATTGCCGACACGAGAGACGCGTACTGGGTGCTGGAGACGCACCACCCGCCGAGTTTGTCTTCCTTGCTCGCGATCCACTCTCCGTTTGCCCCGTCGTGTCTGTCGCCAAGATGACGATTCAAGGATTGCAAGTCATTGCGGCTACTTCACGTGAGACAGGCTGATGGTCCCTTCGAGCAGCGTACTACCTCCCCCGGTCCTCGGTCAGCCTCGCCCTCACGCCCACGGGCCGCCGCACCGGCTGCGAGTGGAAGGGCAGCGCGACGTACTACGAGGCCGCGCTGGGCGGCACGTCCGTCTCGAACCGCATCTGGTCGTACGAGAGCCCGACGGCGGCGTTCGAGGCGATCCGGGGGTACCTCTCCTTTTACGCCGGCGCACCGTGGGAGTGCTTCGTCGACGGCGAGCGGGTCGAGCCGCAGCCGGGCGACTTTTACGGCGGCTGGGTGACGTCGGACATCGAGGGCATTGTCAAGGGGCGACGAGGCAACCTCGACCCGATTGTGTGATGTGTTTTGATGTATAAGTAGGATTATGTAAAAACCCTTACTTGGTGAGTATATAATATAAAGTCCTGGGCTGACACCAAGCCCAGAAGGTCAACGCCAGGGTGTTCATGCTTGTCAGCGCGTGGGACCCTCTCACCCAGTACCTCTCTCCCCTATCGCCTGTTCGCCACTGCGACTGCATGAGTCAATGCATGTCGAGGCTGCCGCTTTTCTACTGTAGTTCGCCGGAATACTGTGAATATCCCAGACACTTTGCCAGATCCACATCGCTCCTCGGGACCTGTAGAGAAAATGGCCCCCAATGCTTCGACGGTCACGAGATAGGAGTTTGTCCGCTGGAGGATCCTGTCGCTGAATCTGTTGGAACGGGAGCATCCACGAGTTTGCGACTGTCTTCTGCAACTCTTCCGGCCGCCTCGAACGTCTCGATGAGCAGCTCTATGCTTCGCTGCTGGAAATTCGCGGAGGATTTAAACGGAATATTCCGGCGTCGAATAGTAGGCAAAATTGTGTGCTTCAACGCGAGGGTTGGGTTGGGAATTATCTCAAGGATTTTGGACGTAACACCTCGACCTCATAGAGGTATAGACTCGCAATCAGACACGTCTGTCACGAGGAGATGCGGCTGGCTCAGGTAGCAACACCCACCAACGAGATGAGGATGACCATCTACCCACCATGCAAGATGATCTCGTGTTTAGCTTGTAGGGCTGAGCAATTGACAGCAAAACACAGACCAGATACCGGTCTCGGGAGCATTCCTCACGGAGCTTGGATAGCCAGTCCCAGAACAGACGCCGTTGACCTGGGCGTGAACGCGCACGAGCTTGAAGCAGCTGTCTCCATCTACCCACAAAGTGGAAATAGCTGAGCAATTCGTAAGAGTCTCTATTGACGTGCCCGGTGCGAGAGAATACGACACAGGCAGGTCGATCACCCGGCTGCCACCAAAGAAGAGCGCGGTTCGCTGTCCTCCCAGATTCAGTGGTTCGAGTTCTCCCTTGAGCGAGTGAGCGAGGGCATAGATCTTCGCTCTGGGCAGTGAGTCCTTGGCGATTATTTCGGCACGACCCGACCCCTTCCCATCTGTAGCTACTTGATCATTACCACGTCCTGGCTCGTATCCAGGTCGGCCGCTTCGATAGGCCACCGCAAGAGCTCGAGGTGGGACGTGGTCCAGTCAAATCGTCGAGCAGGTGGGCTAACAGGGCTCCCGACGAGTCTCTGGAAATGGGGTTTCAACATGTTGAGAAAGTCATGGAGTATCTTCCTTTCAAGTTGATGGAAAGAGGGTGTTGCAAGGGAGTTGCACCGCGACGCAGACGACAGTCTAGCGTAACGTAGCCTTCCTGAGAAGATGCAGTCTCCGGTCAACTAGTCTTAGTCGAACAGAATCCGTGGCTGGATACTGTAGCTTGGTGGGATTCAGAACGTCACCATCCGATTTGGCGCCCTCCTCAGCAATTAGACTCCCACCTACTTCGTATACGATTAGAAGAGGTAGCCTGCATCATACGGAGTAATCCGTACACAGCGACGCTGACCAGCAGCACGACTACGAGGGGAGCATGAACATGACTCCGTACCGTGTGCATTTGTCACCACACACCGTAAATCTCCTCCCACGACCGAAACGGGGATGCTCAACCGTGCACCTCTCCAACAGCCACTCCACTGAACCAACATGACGACCGACGACCGCCTGCCGTCTCTTTAAATCTCCAAGCAGCGGCCTGACGAGCTGGCGATCTGCCGAACGTTCCGATCGGGCGGTTCAGGCGCCCCCGAGTCGCTGTTGGCGCACAGCATCGTCGCATCCATCGGCAAGTGTCACGTCAGTCACAAACGGCATGTCCCGGGGGTCGTAGGCAGCCACGGCGGCAACAATTAACGCATCTTCGGCGGCCTTTGGCGGCCCCAGGTCGCTCCCTGGAGGCCACAGAAGCCCCCAATCAAACGGCGGGCATCCCCACGACGCTGTGGCCCCGCGGAGTCTGAAGAGTGGCGGCGCCTGGAGTTGCAGATCACGGCCCGCGGAACAGGGGGTCGCGTGCCGGCAAATCCGCCTGCGCGTTATTCGACAGTCGCCCGCGCCGCAAGAGCACGAACCGCGAGCGGCTGGCAGAAGCCTTATCTTTGGTGAGCCTAGCAGGGGAGCCCAGATGGTGGGATCAGCGGTGACATGTCCCTGTCAAGCCCGTCAAGCCGTCATCAGCCGCCCTCTGGGCTGCGCTATTGGGGCATGGCTTTCTCTAGCGGATGCTCCCGGTCACTGCCGAACGAACTAAGGCGCCCGGTCCCTCGTGAAGGTGGACTACGGAATATTTAGCTGCACAGTGCTGTACTTCGTATGTACGGAGTCGGAGGGGTCCGTACGGGAGCTTGGGGAGCTTGGGGAGCACTGGCAGAGACGGACGGAGGCCAGACTCGTCCGCGGTGACGTCTCTCGGGGACAAGGTTGCAACGGCGACTATGCTGACGATGGCCTAGGGTGAGCTTCCGTCGAGCCATCTGCGACACTCTCATCAGCCGTCAGCGCCGTTGTCCCTCGTTCTGTCTCTCCTCTCCCTCTCCAAGGCGACGGTATTGCTGTCCCCGTCCACTCCTTGACCTTTGCACGCAAACCCGTCTCGTGCTCGCCCTCGCCGACGAGTCCGCTCCGGCGCTGATGAGAGTGAGACACGCCCATGACCGAGCGGTGCCACGACGATCATGGAGCTCCCAGCCGAGTTGGCGATTGAATCGTGGATCCTGTACGGCTTGGGCGTCGTCGTCGTCCTGTGCCGGCTGCTGTCGCGCCGCATAAAGCTGGGCAAATGGCGGGATCTCATGATTGACGATTATCTGATGGTGTTTGCCCTGGTACGTCCGCCTCATGCAGCCCGCCGGGCCGGGCCAAGCCTCCCCATCGTGTCCCGCACTCCGTCGTCTCGGCGCCGAGTCTAACGTCCCGATCTTGCTGCCATCTAGGTTAACTTCACCGGAGTCGTCGTGTCCATCAACGAGGTCGCTAAGAATGGCAGCAACTACATGCCGCCCGAGGAGGCCCTCGCGCTCACGCCCGAGGGCGTCCACAAGGCCGTCTACGGCAGCACCATGACGTTTGTTCTCGAGATCTTCACCATCACGGCGACGTGGACCGTCAAGGCCTGTCTGCTGATTCTCTACTCCCGTCTGACGTGGGTTCTTTTCATGTTCTCCGGGCCAGTGTGCCGCCGGCTGACTGGCCAAACAGGAGGAACACCTTGACGGTGCAGCACGTGCTGGTCAAGATTGCGTCCGTCTACTGCGTCATCACGTATCTTCTTGTCATCTTCCTGTTCATCTTTTACTGGTGTAGCCCGACCTACGAATACTGGGCGGTGCCGGTCCGGATCGGTGAGATGTCCAGTGCTGCACAACGGGAGGCAGGTTGCTAACCACGGGTACAGATCAATGTGCGACGTACTACCACCACATGATTTTCACGACGGCTCTCAACATTTCTTCCGATCTCTTACTCCTCTTCATCCCGATTCCCATCATCATCAAGACGCGCTTCCCGCTCAAGAGGTACGGCAGCCCCCGACGCGACCACCTTGGGCTGCGGGCTGACAATATTCAGGAAAATCATCCTCTGTTGCATTCTCGGTTTGGGTGTTTTTAATGTAAAGAGATACAGTTTCCTTCGGCCGTCATTCGCTCGAGCATCTCTGACTGGTTTCCGCAGATTCTTGCCGCCATTCTTAACCGATATTACAACTTTAGCACGCCCAACTCGTACGTCTTCCTCTTCTGGTATGTGGCCGAGGTGGGAGTCGCCATGATGGTCGGCAACCTGCCGCTTTGCTGGCCCATCCTGCGTACGGTGCTGGGAAACACCGAACACTCGAAGACGCCATCGTACCACGGCGAGACCATCAGCGGCGCCGGCCAGAAGAAGCGACGCATAAACCCGCTGGGCACGACGGTCATGGGCTCGACATGGGACAAGCTCGAAGACCAGGAGTACGGCGGCGCGGCGAGCGAAGGGAGCCAGACTCAGCAGGCCGCGTCGGACCAGGGCAGCCAGATCGAGCTGATGCTGCAAGGACACAATCAAAACCACCACCACACCACGACCGTCAATGCGAACGGCGCCGTAGACGCACAAGAGCAGGCGCATCCAGGGGGGCCAGCCGGGCCCAGCAGTGGCAGCCCCCACAACAACCCTCCGGACGACGACAAGATTATGGTGGTTACGACGGTGGATGTATCTTCGGAATCGCACCGATGAGAGCTGCAGGAAGGGATCCTCCTGGCCTTCCGGCGAGATCGCCAGGGGGTCATGACCTCACCTCGGGTGAATAAGGTATTGGTTGTATCCGACACAAAGTACGGCTGTTGTTCCGATATATCCGTAGAGGTATCTAGCTGGTTCAGAGTGCGTAGAGGTGGCGATGGACTACGGCCGAAGCGGCGTCGCCATGCAGTGTACATATATCCTTGACGACGCGTGATGGCTTGCTTCGCCGCATTGCCTGACACCTGCTTGACAGGTCACGAGTCGAAGCGGACGAGATACCCACGGATTCGGCATTGATTCCTTTCACTACGGTGCGGAAATGTAGACTACAAATACAGAATATACAAAGAGTGAGATTATGAGACTCGTTGTCAGTTCGGCAGCAAGTTCTGCATCGTGATTACACTGCGAACCGAGAACAAGCAAGCAAGCAGGCAGGGAAACATGGCAAGCATAAGAAACGTTGTTTCTAGAAGCGGTGCTCCGTGTTCCGTATTCCGTAACGGCGGCCCGGACAGCCTCTTACTCGAGCAATCCTTACTATCGCGCCCCATTTCGAAGTGCTGAAATACGCACACATCCTTGGTCGCCTGTCCCCGTCCGCGCATCGCTTCACAGCAAAGGAAGCATGCCACCCGACGCAGGGGAAAAAGGACCGAGGGAGTTTGGGAGAATCGCCCATCCGGGCAAGCAGCGCCATGCGTGGTAGCAGCGCAGAGGGGCCGTGGAGTCGGCCCCGTCTTGTTCAAGCCACTTCCGCGCGGGGCAGATGGAAGACCGTGATCCATGGGGGCCGCTGGGCTTCTGGAGGAGATGTGGAGGCTGGAGCGGGAGGGATGCAAACAAGGGTAGGGGGCCGCCTCTGACGACTAGCACGAACGATGGTGAGCGACGGCCAGAGAACGCTCCCGGCTTTCCTATTTCAAGTTGGCTCTCCCTTGTCTTGCTCGGGCGTTGCATCGGCGTTTTTCTTTCCTTCTCGACGTTCCCAACGGCTCGAGAGACGCCGTCGCCCCCAGAGACAGACGGGGTCACGGGTTTCATCGGAGCCACAGAAAATCCACTCCCAGGCTCCAGCCACCGACATCCCTCGGGGCCTCCAGCTCCCGACCTGCCATGATGCCATCCCCCTCGGCGGCTTCACGCGTGCATGCGGCTGCCTGCGTACATGACGCAGCGCGGCGGCAGCAGCGGCGGCCGCAAGCCTGCAGGCCATGCCTGTCCCCTCTGCGGCACCGGGTGGGCTGACGAGGGGCGGAGGGGTCGCCGGCATGGAAGCCCATGATGCCGTCGCTCTGCCTGGCTCTGCCTCGCTTTGCCTCGCTCTGCCTCGAGCCGGGGCAGAGTTGACGCAGACTCGTCTGGCTGCCGATCGCAGTCTCATCCCGGCGACTCAGTTCGCGCGCCTTTGACAGCCGGACGCAAGGGCCGGGACGCCCTTTGTTGGCAAAAGGGCCCTCCCTGGGACCGGCGCAGCGCCATCCGCAGCCTGCATTCCCCTCCTGGCCGTTGCAGGCATGGTTGCCAGGCCCTTTTCTCTTTCTGTCTCTGGACTCCCTCTGATCTGCGCCTGCTAACCCCTCATGTTTCCAAGGCTGGCCAGCTGGCTCCATCTGCAGCGTACCATTGCCACGAGGGGGCACGCAACCACGCCGTCGAACCACGGCCAGCCCACTCGCGCTAGCCCGTCCTTCTATTCGCTCGCCCTCGCCTTTTTCTCTCTCTTTCGTACGGGCGCGAGCCTGTGGTTGGCTTGGCCGGTCGGCTGATTCCTTCTCGAAGCGTGGGCGGGCCATGTGCTGGCGCTGCGACTCTAAATCCATCGTCCTTGGTTGCAGGCGGAAGCGGGGTCCCGGTCTGGTTTCTGCTTCGCTCCATGCAATGTCCTGGTAGTCCCGGACCGGATATCCCTCCTTGTCGACCTCGCCAGCTGGGAGGATGCAGGGTGCTGGCGGCCCGTTGGGGACATGCCGCTGTGCCAGGAGCGTTGTCCGCATGGTGGTCGCTGCGTGGAGGACCTTCCTATGCGACCCCATCCGGGCCCAGACAGCAGCAGGCTGTGGACGAGATCTGATAGCTGCTACATGATGTACGGCCGACGGCTACTGCAAGTTTCCCTGCAGCTCGAGATCCTTTACACGCGCATGAAGAAGAGCTAGTTGCGTCTCATCCGTTGCATCTCATCCGTTGGTCCCTCCGCTTCCTTTCACCTTCCTCCCATCGCCGTCTCCGGGTAATACCACGGTGTAGTTCTTTCACCTTACGCAAGGTCACCCTACCCTACCTCTCCTCTCTCATTCCTCTTTTCGTCATTCTTGCGTTCCACTGCGGGTCGAGGAGTCTCTGCCGGTCTGTGTTGGTCGAGTTGTCTCACCTCTCGTGTCCTCTCGACTCTCTGGAAAGAGTTCGTGTGACGATCGAGAGGGCGGCAGGACGGCTCTTGCGTAACCGCAACGATGGCGGTACAACCTGTGAGGATGACGTCAAAGTCGTCGCCGCAAGATACCACCGCCGATGCCTTTGACGACAAGGCGAGGGC
This sequence comes from Tolypocladium tundrense, assembly GCA_024340025.1. Classification (NCBI taxonomy): domain Eukaryota; kingdom Fungi; phylum Ascomycota; class Sordariomycetes; order Hypocreales; family Ophiocordycipitaceae; genus Tolypocladium; species Tolypocladium tundrense. Next base: position 18,614 of record JALHBX010000307.1, on the reverse strand, counting down.
CTTGAGCTCGTCGCCCTCGGCGGACGAGGAGGCGGCCGTGCAGTCGCGCAGCGACGCTCCCTCGCCGGAGCTCCCCGTCCCCTCCAAGCTCAAGGAGCTCAACGCGCGCATCGAGGGCCTCGCCGGCTTCGAGGCCCGCGGCATCACCCGCGTGCTGCCCGAGGAGCGCCAGCCGCCGAGCCTGTCCGACGACCTGCAGGTCGCCATCATGTGGTTCAGCGCCAACATCTCGCTCAACAACCTCGCCGCGGGCATGCTCGGCCCGCTCCTCCTCGAGCTCGGCTTCCTGGACTGCGCGCTGTTGGCCGTGTCTGGTGCCTTTGTGGGCAGCCTGACGACGGCATATATGAGCATCTGGGGGCCGCAGAGCGGGAACCGGACCATGGTGAGCGACTACGGCTGAGATGAGGTCTGGGCCTGGCCAAGCAGAGCTGACACGTCGCGTACAGGTCGTGCTGCGGTTCTTCATGGGATACTGGCCGTCCAAGATCCCCTGCGTCCTCAACGTCGTGCTCATGATCGGCTACGCAACCATTGACGGCATCATCGGCGGGCAGGTCCTCTCCGCAGTCAGTGGCGGCGAGATGACCATTATCGTCGGCATTGTCGTCGTCTCGGTCGTATGCTGGATCGTCGCCGTCTTTGGCATGGCCGTCTTTGACAAATACGAGAGGTGCACTCCTATCGCTGTCCCGTGAGTGTACTGCGAGCGGTTGATGTTGATGCGTGTAATCCAGATACTCGTGGCTCCCCCAGGTCATTGCCCTCTTCGTCCTCATCGGCGTCGCAGGCCCCTACTTTGACCCCTCGTCTCGGTCCAAGGCCTCGGGCGCGCTGCTCGCCGCCCAGCGCCTGTCCTTCTTCAACATCTGCCTGTACGTGCCCAACTCGTGGGCGGCCGCCGCGTCCGACTTTTACGTCTACTACCCCGAGAGGACGTCCAAGCGCAAGATCTTCCTCCTCACGCTCGTCGGCATCTGGACCGCCTTCTGCCTCGTGTACCTCATCGCCATCGGCCTCGGCACCGGCGTCGCCAACATGCCCGCCTGGTCCGACGCCAACAGGGTCAGCTCGGGCGCGCTCATCGTGGCCGGGTACGCGCCCCTCGGGGGCTTCGGCAGCGTGTGCTCCGTCGTCGTCGCGCTCGGCGTCATCGCCAACTCCATCCCCAGCACCTACTCGGCCGCGCTGGGCTGCCAGACGCTCGGCCGCTACGGCAAGGCCGTGCCCCGCTGGGTCTGGTCCACGCTGCTCATCCTCGTCGAGTTCGTGCTCGCCGTCGCCGGCCGCGAGCACCTCTTCCTCATCTTCCAGAACTTCCTGGCCCTGATGGGCTACTGGGTCATGATCATGGTCGTCATCGTCCTCGAGGAGCACCTGCTCTTCCGCCGCGGCCGCGCCGCCTTTGACTGGTCCCGCTGGGAGGACCGGGCGTATCTGCCCGTCGGCTGGGCGGCGCTCGCGGCGTTCCTCGTCGGCTGGGTGGGCGCCGTCCTCGGCATGAGCCAGGCGTGGTACGTCGGGCCCCTGGCGCAGCTCGCGTCGACGGGCGACGTGGGGCTATGGGTTGCCGTTGGGTTTACGTTTGTCGTGTTTCCGCCCATGCGCTGGCTGGAGCTCAAGGTTGTCGGGCGTTGAGCGTCGTTGTCTACACGGTGTACCCTCTGATGCATGCATGGCTTATCTTCACCAAAGGCCCCGGCCGTACGTATTATGTAGTATGTACACGGCAGGCAGGCAGTCTTGTAGCATATTCCGTGGCCGGCACTTGTGTTCCTTTCAGGCGTCTTGTCGTACCGCAGGGATATAGATCAAATAGACGGTCTCTGAAGCCTCGCCTCCTCCGACGTCTCCGGCCAAAGCACACATGAAGTCCCAGGTCTTGGCGACGATTGCCGAGCTCCCGGGTCGATCGGTGAGCCGAGAACCGCAAGCCGCGTCCGAGCGCGCGCGCACGGCCACGGCGATGTGGAGAGGCGTCTGGATTAGCGAGGCCGGGCGGCGGGTGAACCCCTGTGGAGGATCCGCAGATCGATCGTTTCTTTTCTGGCGACGTGTCTCAGGTGGGAAGGGGTGTTTGCTGCCAATTGACTTTAGTCGTACAGACTACTGGGGGATTGCTGATGTCAGTGGCTCTGGTGAGGTGTTACACGCACGGGTGGCTTGTAAGCCGTGGGTATGGCCATTTATCTGGGTACTTTGTACTCCGAAATACGAGTTCCACGTCGAATCTCCAAACGCCGTCATACCCAACTTCTCACTTTCCCTATGGCACCTGTCCCCCATCTCGCCCCTTCAAGTCTTCCAGAATCATATGCGCACCCTTCTCCGCAATGGCATACACCGTCGCCTGCAGGTGCGCGCTGATCTGCAGCGGCATGACGCTGGCATCGACGACGCGCAGCCCCCGGACGCCGTAGACGCGCAGCCGCTCGTCTACGACGCCGCCGCGGATGCCCGCCGTGCCGCCCATGCCGCACGTGCCGACGGGGTGCCAGTCGGTGATGGTGTTGTTGACGACCCACTCGTTGAGCTGGGCGTCGTCGCTGACGGTCGCGTCGGAGGGCGAGGCCGGCCCGCGGATGATGCTGGCGAGGGGCTCGGTGGTGGGGATTCGGCTAGCGAAGCGGACGCACTCCTTCATGACTTCCAGGTCGAGCTTGCCGTGGGCGCCGGCGTAGTACCCGGGGTCGATGAGAGGCTTGTCGTCGGCCGTGGCCTTGCCGCCCGCCCCTGGGCGAATGTGGACGGAGCCCACGGAGAAGGGGTACTGCACCATCTGCAGCATCGTGCCGTACTGCTTGCCGTCGGCGCCCTTGAAGATGGTGCTCCAGTTGCCGAGGTCGAAGATGTACTCGATCTGGCCGAGGTTGGCGGTGCCGTCGAGCCGCTTCTGCTGGATGGCCGTCTTGGCCACGCCAAAGGCGTTGAGCTCGCCGGCCTTGGCGGACAGGCTTGCAAGAGCTTCGCTGGAGAGGATTTGGTTGAACGGGATGTAGGCGACGGAGCAGGGGAGGACGGTGAGGGGGCCGGTCCGGTCCTTGGTGTACTTTTCCATGGCCGCGGCGGCGATGGATTCGTTTCGCTTGAGGTTGTCCGGGTTCTCGAGGCTGGGGTCAACCTCGAAAATCATGGCCAGCACTGCCGAAAGTGTAAATGACTTGATGGACGCTGCTTGGCTTGCTTGGCGAGGGATACTCACTGATGTGGTCTTGCAGGTTCTCTCCGACTTGCGGGCTGTCCACCTTGACAGCCACGCCCGCCTTGGACAGGACGTCCGGGTTGCCGATGCCGGAGAGCTCGAGGATCTGGGGCGACGTGACGCTGCCGGCCGAGAGGATGACCTCGCGAGAGGCGGAGACGACATGCTCCCTGCCCCGGCACGTGAACCGCACGCCTGTCGCTACATGCTCGTCGCCATCCTGCCTGAACACAATCTCCTGGACAGTGGCTTCAGTCAGGATGTGCAAGTTGGTCACGGCCGACGAGCAGTAGCTGGTCGAGTAGCAGCGGCTCGCCGTCCGCGGATCAACGGCGTTGACATTCGTCCAGACGCCGACGTTGGATCCCGCAACGTGGGCCGAGTTGGTCCGCACGCCCAGGGCGTTGAGCGTGCGGTGCCACAGACGGTGCGAGGCCGAGTAGTCGGGCGAGTACGAGACCTGGATGGGCCCCGAGGTGCCGAAGAAGTCGGGGTTGTGCGAGACGTCGTACTCGTCCTGGAGCTGCTTGCTGGGCGGGTGGAACGTCTCGGACTTCTTGAAGAAGGGTCTGCGGATGCCGTGTCAGCGACGGGACGTGAGGTTGCGACGACGGCTCGGGCCAAGATGAGTCGGATCAGGCCGAGCACGCCACAGACGGCAGATCCAGGTGACGGATCACACGCGCCGGGACTTCTCACAGCAAATCATCCCAGCCCCATCCGGCATTGCCCAGCGCCGCCCACGCATCGTAGTCGTCCCTGCTCGCGCGGTTCCACGTCATGAAGTTGAGCGCGCTCGTGCCGCCGAGCACCTTGCCGCGGGGCCACGGCAGCGTGCGGCCCGCGAGGCCCTCCTGCGGCTGCGTCTCGAACGCCCAGTCGTGGCAGCCGCCAAGCGCGCGGCCGTAGAAGGCCGGGATGTCGATGTCGTCCTCGCCGTGGGACACGCCGCCGGCCTCGAGCACGCCGACGCTGAGCCGGGGGTCCGCGGCGGCGAGGCGCGAGGCGACGACGAGGCCCGCGGTGCCGCCGCCGACGACGAGGAAGTCGAACGGCCGCCGCGCGAAGTCGTCTGCCGAGAGCGGCGAGGTTGTCGCTGGCGGACGGGCGCCCATTTTCTGGTGGATGTCCGAGAAGTGGTTCTTTTCTGTGTCCTTCCTGATCTGTACGTATCTGCGTGCCTGCCGTTTGTGGTGATGCTGCCCAGCCCAAGGCACTCTACGCACTAGTATTGTATCTACAGATTGCCTCACTAAGACAAAGCTACCCTACATGCCTTACCTATATACATGCGTAATCCCTTGTCCGACATCACAGCCCGCTCCGTCTGCAGGTCTACAGGAAGCGGCGCAGAACTTGTGCATGTGAGCCTCCACCACGAGCGTCTTTCAGGATTGCGTTGCATCGCGCCTTGCCTCTGGGTCTGCGCCAACGCCGTGCATTCCGGATTCCCTGGTACTGAACTGCAGACGCAGGGATCCCGCAGGAAGGAGGTTGCTGATGATCGAATGATGGGGCCATGGCAGGCAGTAGGCCAGACGTGCCTTTGACAGGCTCAGAACTAGAGGCACAAATCGGCTCGAGTGGGATGACAATGTACAAAGTGCCAAGCGCATGATCCGTCTATCCCTGTGCTTAGGCTTTCGCCTCGATTTGTCAATAAAGCATATCTCGCATGTCGTCCGTACTCGTAGTCCGTACGGGCGTTCGGACATAAAGCTTCAAGGCAGATGCCAAGTACTCCGTGCTCCAGGGTAGGACGGCTGGACGGGCTGAGCACGGAGCTCCTCGGAGCATCAGCCGAAGGCATCTAGGTTCGGCCCAAGCACATCTTATCAAGTCAGAGCGTAGCTGAGCATGAGAAAAGCGTATTTGCCCTCCCTTTAAGCTGTGCCTCTGGACTCTTCTCGAACGACGGCTTCTCCGGGCCAGAAGCGCTGCCTACGGAGGTGGAAACACATCGGAGGGGCTTGTGGAGCATCGCGACGCCCGGCCCCCGTACCGATTGTGTATTAATCAGGCATCGTCGTACGAGGCAGGTCTGATACATACTTTCGGGGCTGTCGGGGCTGTCGGGAGCTGTCGCAGGACAATGGCCGTGGTGTTTCGCTGAATGTCGTGAGAGGAGAGTCATGTAGCATTACACTGGAGCTTGGCGATTGTTGCACATCCTGCACACGGGAGAAGTTCCAGTTGCAGCGCCACGCTCAGTGCGGCACCCCTGCAGGCAACGCCGTCCGCCCTGTGCTCCAGCCAGAATGGGCAGGACGTCCAACGCGGCTCGGGGGGGACGGTGAGATTTAATATGTCAACCAAAGCCAACAGCGACGACAGCTGCAGATGCTGAAGAGCCCCCGAGTACGAGAAAAAAACGCGCTCTCAAATTGCTACTGAAGGGATGCCGCGGGCGCTTCTCGGCACTGGCTGTTTCTCCTTTTCTGGCGACGGGCCGAGCCCGCGCCCCCCTTCCCTTGGCTTCTGTGTTTCGTGTTCAGGCACTCTGATTCCACAGTACGAGTAGCGGCGCGCTGAGGCACGCCATTGCATCGCCCCTGTTGCCGCATTGCTTGGGTTGAAGCAAATGCGTCAATGGGGCACATTCGCCGACGTGGGCGCCGAGCAGTGCGCTACTTATTGTTCCTGATCTGATACAAGGTCCCCAGGGAGGGCCGTTGTTGAATGCGCGCTCGAGCCAGTGCAGGTGCAGCACTGGAACGAAACCAACAGACCCCCTTTTCAGAAGGACTCAGGGGGCACGGATCGTATCGCCCCTCCAGCCGCCCCAGCGCATGCCAGTGGCTCAGCTGTGCTGACGTGCCCACCAATCTGCGCCGCCGCCGCCGCCGCTCGGCACCTCGTTGGCTGCTGGCCCCGCCCTGCAGTGCGCCCCCAGAGCCCCGAGCAGAAACAGAGTTACTGACCGGATGGAGCGCTAAAACTGGCTCCCCACCTCCCTGAAGCCAAACACACAGCCCGCTTCTAGGCCCTTCCCTGTGTTGCGCCATCCCTCGCCGTCAGCCCCTTTTCTGCCTCAGGCATCCACGCCCGAGCTACCACCGTGTCCTCAAGATAAAGAGGTGCCACCCACCACCACCCCAGGTGCCAGGCCTCGCCACGGATCACCCAGTTCAGCAAGAAGACACTTGTCCTCGTCCCCCGTCGCCGTCATCGTCACCTGACCCATCGTCAATCTCCACCCCAGGCGCTGACTCACTCTCGGGTCGCTGCCTGCCATGCTGTTGACGTATAACAGCCTCTGAGGGACCGGGCGCTTGTCTGCTTGCTAGCATCACTGCAACTCCCACACGCCACTGGACTGGATCTGTGCATCACCACGCAGCTCGATTCCAGATCTCATCATGGCGCTCCAGCAAGCATCCCCGGTGGTCAAGTTCGAGGCCTCGCCCGTCGAGTCCTTTGTCTCGACGCCGGGCGACAACTACTCGTCTCTCTTCCCCGCAACCAGCCCGTCCGCCTCGGACACGATGAATCCCATGGAGATGATGACGCCCCAGTCCTGCGCCGATGACAAGAGCTCACGCCTGTCTGTCGTCCCCGAGGAGCCTGAGGCCGACGACGACGACGACGACGACGCCGATAACCCCACATCTTCGGACAAGAAGCCGACCAAGAAGCGCAAGTCGTGGGGTCAGGTCCTCCCAGAGCCCAAGACCAACCTTCCTCCGAGGTAAGACATCTCCCACACCGGCGATCCTACCCTCGACCCCGTGCCTGACCCGTCCGCCCCGCAGGAAACGAGCAAAAACGGATGATGAAAAGGAACAACGACGCGTCGAGCGCGTTCTCCGGAACCGCCGCGCCGCCCAGTCCTCCCGCGAGCGCAAGAGGCTCGAGGTCGAGGCTCTCGAGCAGCGGAACAAGGAGCTCGAGAGCCTGCTCATCAATGCCCAAAAGGCAAATCTGATGTTGGTCGACGAGCTTAACCGCTTCCGACGCGACTCGGGCGTCGTCACTCGCTCCTCGTCGCCTCTCGACCCCATCCGTGACAACCAAGTCACCCTGTCCCAGCAGCTCTTTAGCTCGCAGGATGGCCACAACGGAACGGGCGAGCACTCCAACCTCGTAGACGAGCTCATGCTGTCCACCAACAACCCCACCGTCAACCCCGCCTCGCTCTCCCCCGAGCTCGGCCCCGTCCCCGATGAAGCCAAGACCGCATCAACAGAGGCGCAGTCCAGCGAACAGACCTTGGCCACTTCCCCCGTCTTGACACAACGTCCTGCAGAGATGTTGTTTGACCTGCCGTGTCACACGTCGGCGGAAGTGCCCAAGTCGTTCCTGGATTCGCAGACTCCAATCTCTCCCCTCTTGGCATGGACGATGCAGCTCAGGATGCTGCTGCTTTCAGCCTCGGCGATTCTTTCGGCCTGTCAGCGGCCCTTGACACAGATCGCTATGTCCTCGAAAGCGGGCTTCTCTCTTCTCCCCACTCCTCAACTCTTGACGACGATTATCTGGCTGGTGACTCTGCCGCCGGCTTCTCGAACCAGTCAGACTTCGACCTCTTCAACATCGACGACTTCCTTAACGACGAAGCAAACCACGCCGCTTCAGACATTATGGCAGCGAGCGACTACGCCGCTGCGGACCACGGCTTCGAGCCGCATGTCCAAGACTCTGAGATTCACGTCTCTTAGAAAGATCCTATCCAGCAGCCCCAATCTGGCGCGTCCCTTGATGGATGCGACGATGGTGGCAATGCGGTTGATCTCTGAGGGATGCGATGATCGGGTCGAGGACTTGCGGAGCGAGTCCCATGGGACGCGCGATGAGGTTCGCCAACTGACACGATGTTTGAGGGGCATAACTTTGCCGTCGCGGGAGGTCCTCCTGACGTTGCTTTGGGCCTTGAAGGTCGAAGAGCGGAGGATCCAGCGGAGGAGCGAAGCACTTCTCGAACCCGAGAGTGGCACCCCAGCAGATCAACCAAGCAAGACATATGTCTTGAAATTATCGGGGATGAAGCGGAGCAGACAACACAGCGGCACAAGCGCACCAAAGCGCCACCGCCTGACGTGAATGACATTGGATGGGATGGTAAACTTATTGGGAGCGGACGGCATCGGCGCAAAAAGGTTCAGGTCCTCCGGAGGACGACCTGCAAGTATCACGACTAGGCGGTGTATCACTTGTATTATATATGCAATCTAACAACATACTTATTCATTGCCGCCTAACTTCGTGACTGTACTTTATAGGTGGGTGGCAAAACAACCCATGATTCCGGGTGCTCCTGAACGCCCTGAGGATGCAAAACCAGATGTGCCAGACCTATGACCCATGACTCCCGTTCGCCTGGTATTTACAAATGTGTCCCACGCTTTACCACAATCCCTCCATCTCTTGCATCGCTGCCTCCTCGTCATCAAATTCGGTATTGCCCTGACCACCTGGTATTATGCTCGGCTGCTTCCCGTTCCCCTGGTCCTGCCACTCTGCCTCAGCCATGAGGGCTTCCAGGTCATCTCCGTCCGGCTCCGCATTCGACGCTTGTGGCTGTGGTCGTGGACGGGAGTTGCTCTCATTCCCCTCCGCCTCTGCGATGAGAGCATCCAGGTCCTCCTCATCTTCAGGGACAGATGTGCGAGCAGGCACAGCAGCCCTGGGCGTAGCATCGTAAAGATCATCGTCGTCGGGCATGTCTCCGCCTCGTACAGGCGTTTGCGGCCTCGCGAGCTGGTCAATCGACTGCGCTGTGTTGTCTGTAGGCCTGCCGTCGTTACGTTCCTGCAGCTCCAGCTCCTCCTCGTCTTCGTCGCGGTGCTTCACCTTGCCCTCGTTGATCCACTCGTTGCGCGCCGCCACGACGCGCTTCTTGTGCCCGGCCTTTTCGACCATGACGAGGGCGTCGCGGAACTTGGCCTTGGGAAAGAGGTCGTCGAGCCAGAGCTGGTAGAAGGAGAGCAGGCGGGAGGCGTCGGAGAACTCGTGGCCCTTCCCCTTGATGCGGAGGTCGCGGGCGGCGCGGGCGCGCAGCCGGGGGATGCCCGCGGGGCCGAGGAGGCGCTCCTCGTCAAGCTTGACGGCCGGGACGCGGGCACGCTTCTGTACCGAGACTTGCTCGTCGATGCCCAGGCCAGAGTCGGGCTCTTTGCGCTTCCTGGGGGGGGATGGGGAGGCGAAGGGGTCGTCGGAGAGGTTGGCGTCGTAGTTGTCGAGCTCGTCGTGGCGCGCGGGGGGGTGCCCCGAGGCTACGGCGGCAGGCATGTTTCCGAATGCGCTTACGTGCTTGTTCGAATTGCACAGTTGTTTCTAGAAATTGGTTGTGGACTAGCAAGAGTCGCGACAACAATGAGGCTCCAAGTGCGCTTGACAGCTCTCTACGCGTCTTGATGGCGGGGGACGCGACGTGTGGTTCCAAAAGGTACGTACCTAGGCTTACACATGCACGTGATTTTATTCGCCAACTATCACGTGACTGAATCCTGAGGCACCCACCACTCCAGCTCAAGCACATCGAACCTCCAACTTATCCGGCCGAATTGAGAAGACAGTCCTGGGCGAGTAGCAGCTGCACCATGGCCGAGACCACGACGAAGCAGAGCCCGGCGACCTACGTCGGGACGAGCAAGGTCGTCCAGACGGACTACCCGGTACGTTGATGCGCAATTGGCCGCTCAATTGGCGGGCGACAAAGGCTAACCTTGATCTAGCTCATCGACAACGATCCGTACGTTCCGCCAGTCCCCGATGCCGACGCGATCGATTGCTGTGACCTGCTGGATGAGACGGGGGGAATTGATGCTCAGGCTTAGGCGCTAACATTGGGACAGTCACTTCAAGCGTGTCGTGGGATATGCCAGGACGTCGGACTACGTCGCCGGCGGCGTCGCGGCCGCCTTTGCCCCGACGGCGCTGTACACCCTCGAGAAGTTTGCACCCTCATATGTCGGAAAGGGCGGTTTCGCGAAGGCCATGCGGTTAGCCGGCTTCGTCGGCCTGGCCGGCGGCTTCCTCTACTTTTACCAGCGCTCATGCCGTGCGTCGCCCGATACCCAAAACAAATGGAGAAACCCCAGACCTGGGCTAACATGGGCTGGCAGTGCGGTTCTACGGCGCGACGGAAAACGCGCGCGAGGTGCAGATGGACATGCGCGAGATGGTGGCCAAGGTCAAGGCCGGGGAGCCGCTGTACGGCGAGAGCAAGCTGGGCCCGTACCTGCAGGGCGTGGCGGCGCGACAGAGCCGGTACTCGGCGCTCTTCCTCAGCACGGTGCCGTGGTTCAACTTTGTCAACCACGGCCAGCACGGCGTGGACACGGCGAAGTACTACCAGCAGGCGGAGCGGGAGCTGGACGCGGAGCGGGCTGGCAAGAGCGCGTGAGGGAGGAAAGGGGACAGGGGCCTTGTGTATATTAAGCGGTGGTGGTGGGGGGCGTACCCCGACGACGGGATGGGGCTTCTTCACGAGGAGATTGGAAGATACAAGATTCTTTGTTCAGTTGGTCGAGCTGGATGTGGTCACCTGTGACGTTGCCATGATGTTGCTGTGCTTTGGTTGAAGCGTGCGGCGGAGGCGCTGGAGTGGTGAGCTTGAGGTGTAGTGTGGTACACTGCTAACAAACTCTGGGCTCGACGATGCCTTTGGAATCCTGTCCCGGGATGGTTTATGCCTGCATGTGCAATGGCTTAAGGCTTTTGTGCGACGAAGTTGATGTTTGTGAACGAGCATTGCTTCCCTGACTTGGATAGTCAGGACCGCCATGACGCCCTACAAGCTTCTCAGCAACCCCCCGGCCCGTATCCGCGTCTCGGTCATGGCCCAAGTCTAATTCATTAACTGATACGGAGTACATTGATGGTACTGCAGATGGACTGTTTCTCGTGTGCGATATCCCCTCTGTGCCGTCTCTCGGGTAGGTCCAGTATCGTCTAGGAGCAGCCACCGCGCACGCTACCCACAAAGCCTGAGACTGAGCAGGGGCCCCTGATCCGAGCGATTGGGGGATGGCACTGGAGGGTTTAATATTGTAAGTGATACGGTATTGGGGCCGAGGCAACGAGGCAGTTCGGCTTGTACGCAGCTGGGAAGAGAACAAATGAGGCCGTTGTAACTTGACGCATGTTCGCAAGAATTGTTTGGGCACGTGCCAGAGGTATTGCCCGCCTCAGTAGCGGAAAATGTGGCAAAAGAAGAAGGAGCTGTCAGTTCCCTGCCTTCACAATGTCACCAAGTTGCAGACTGCGGGGCACGTGCTGTCGAGTCCCCAACCTTGGACAACCTCTACAGCATCGCCGTTTGCGTGCAACCCTGGAAAACGAGGCTCGCTGTCCTTTGGCCCTCGGCAAGGCAGACGTGGTGTCGTTGCAAGCACGGCGGAGTCGAGCCGTCCTTAGCCGCTGCGCCGGGCTCCGAAGCGAACCGCGTCGTGGCGATGGCCGTGGGTGGCTCCGCTGGCCATGAAGCTGTCGTCGGCTTGCCTGGGGCTAAAATGCCTCGCTGTCCCGGCTGCCATTCACGTGTAGGGAACCAAGCTCGTTTGTCACGCGGGCAAGCGGCGGCGCAAAAGATCATGGAGCTGTGAGTCCAGTGGTGAATGAAGCTGGCGCGGAACAGCTCACGAGCCAACCAGGGCATCCTCGAATCCAATCTCTCCACCGAGATCCACACCATCGGCCGGCTCCGAGCTCCGTTCTCGATACCCAAACCACGGTGGTCGGATCAAGCTCACGCCTCCGGCCGCCGAACTAGCTAACTCGTGGCCTCTCCACTGCACACACCCTGTATTTGGAGACGTCGGTCACATTAATTCTTCTCTTCCTCCTTCAATACGCCACTGACAGACGGCCTTTGGATGCTTCAAACCCAACAGCCCGGCGCCATGGACCCCTCGCAGCAGCAGTCGATGAACCTCCCCGTCATCGACTTGGACGTGTATCTCAACAAGCCCCGCGACTCTGCCGAGGTTCGCGAGGAGTGCGCCAAGGCGGCCGATGCCCTCATCACCTACGGCGCCCTCGTGCTGCATGATTCTCGCGTCGCCTCGCAGGACAACGAGACGTTTCTTGACTTGCTCGAGGACTACTTTGCCCAGCCCGCCGAGGAGCTGCGCAAGGATGAGCGGCCCGAGCTGAGCTACCAGATCGGCGTGACCCTCGAGAACACCGAGAAGCCAAAGTGCGCCGTCGACGAGCCCTGCCTGGACGTCATCCAGCGCCTGCACCCCTCCCAGCGGCCCCTCGACATCATGGGCCATTCGCCGGACCCCAAGTGTCGCTTCTTCTGGCGCATGGCGGAGCCGCCCCCGTACGAAACCCAGTTCCCTGGCCTGAATGCCACCAACGTCACGCCCGAGGCGCCGCACATCAAGGACCGCTGGGCTCCTACCATGGACCTGTGGGGCACCTCGATGAAGAATGCGTGAGTTACCCTGTGCTTGCCACTTCTGTCGATGCTTGATCACACGGCTGACATGCTCCACTCATCACAGTGTCTCAAAGCTATCTGAGATGACGGCTGTTGGCCTGGGACTGCCGGCCGAGTACTTTAGCGATGCCGGACGCTACGGGTTTGTCTCATGCACTCTCTCGTCTAAAACCATCCTCACCAAATTCTTGTAGGCCACACCTTCTTGCCCCGACGGCTTCCGATCTGCAAAAGTACGGCGAAAAGGATACCATCCTTGCGGGCTTCCACACTGACCTCAACTTCCTCACCATCCACGGCCGCTCCCGCTACCCTGGACTCAACATCTGGGCGCGAAACACTGGCAACCGCATAGCCGTCAAGATCCCCCCAGGCAACTACCTGCTGGTCCAGGCCGGTAAGCAGCTCGAGTACAGCACCGGCGGCCTCATCAAGGCCGGCTATCACGAGGTCGTGGTCAACGAGAAAACGGTCGAGACCATCGAGAGGCGTAAGCGGGAGTGCCCGGACCGGCCCCTGGTCCGCATCTCCAGCACCCTGTTCTGGCATCTCAACTCAGACTTTGACCTGGCCCCGGTTCCCGAGCTGGCCGAGCGTGCCCAGAAAGTGAGGGCTGAGCAGGCCAAGCTGGGCCGGGACGAGGGCGATGTGGCTACATATCCCCCTCTCAAGGTCGGCCACCAAGTAGAAGGGTGAGTATCCTGCTCCCGCATTGTTCTTCCAGACCATCTCTTTCGCAGATCCCCAGTTGACCATTGGGAGAACATTGCTAATGTGACAACTTGCAGCGAGCTAAAACACATTGCCTTGATGGTATGAGACATGTGTCACGATGTATGATATCGGCTCGAAAGGGTCGCGCATAACGAGAACAAGAACAGAACATGAAGCACGTTTATTGCATATGAAGCTGTGTTCACAGGTGCAGGACATGCCGCGACTTGAACACCAGATGCCAAGCTCACGAATCTGAACGGTAGGCAGCACCGCAGCGTTGAATGCCTTTAAGGGAGCGGGCCATTGCTGAGCCAGAACTTGGGGTTGGTTCATTGGCATCGCTTCGACACTCGACACGGCGTTGCTCACTTCAGGAGACTGGAAGTAGAGATATGTGTTGATTCTCTTTGCAAACCTTTGCTGCAAAGGGTGCAAAACAGAACGCCCGCCAACAAACCATGACTTCATGTCCCAGGTATACATTTGCTACTTCTCAAACCCGTATGCTGCCGATCGGGAGGGCACTCTGGCCTCGCATCCGACGCAGTTTATGCTAATCCGACCAAACTACACGCATTAAATTTACACACCCCAGCCCCATCCTCAGCCCTTGACTGGGACGGTTTCCACTCGTCGGCCGGAATCCGAAGCGCCGTCTTGTTCAGCACTGAGCTTGGACTCCTGGGCTGGTGTTTCGACGGGATAATCCTCGCGCCAAAAGTCCTTCTTGCCCTTGAAGAGGCGGACGACCCAGGGTGGGAAGAAGCCACCGGGGATGCGCCATGTCCAGTGCTCCTTCTCTTCGATGTTCGCGGGGACGACGCGGCCGCGGCTGGCAAGCTTGACGAGCCAGACCACCGTGTTGATGAGAATATACGAGCAGACACCGCCGATCAGCCCGTTGGCGATGGAGTAGGTGAAAGGCATGAGGGCGATGGCGAGGAAGGCCGGGATGGCGTCGCCCATGTACTTCCAGTTGATCTCGGTGACGGAGCTGGCCATCATGGAGCCGACGAGGATGAGGACGCAGCCAGTGGCCCAGGGCGGGATGGAGGCGAAGATCGGGGCGAAGAAGATGGAGATGAAGAAGCAGATGCCGGTCACCATGGCCGTCATGCCCGTCTTGCCGCCCTCGGAGACGCCGGCGCCGGACTCGACGAAGGCGGTGACGGGAGGCACGCCGAGGATGGCGCCGATGGAGATGCTGATGGCGTCGACCATGTAGGCGACGGACGAACCTTCAAAGTCCTGGGTGACGGGGTCGATGAGGCTGGCGAAGCGGGCCATGCCGTACAGGGTACCCGTGCAGTCGAGGATGTCGACGTAGAGGAAGGTGATGAGGGCGAGGCCGAACTGGCCGCCGTACTCGGAGATGTGCCACTGCTGGACGTTGAGGATGTTCTCGATGCGATGGAAGCTGACGACTTGCTTGAAGAAGTCAAAGGCGTCGTCGCCGACGGGGGTATAGGGAAAGTAGGTGACGGGGGTGCCCCGGGGCCAGGAGATGACGCTAACGAGGACGATGCCGATGATGATGGCGCCCTTGACGCGGTACATGGTCAGGAGGACGGTGAGGATGCCGCCGCAGAAGATGCCGACCCACATGGCGGGATGGCGCATCTTGTCCCAGCTGGGGCATGTGCCGTCGGCGAGGCGGTTCTCGGGCGAGCAGCCGGCGAGCTCGGTCGGGGTGGCGGTGGAGCCGACGATGAGGCCGATGCCCTCGCTGTAGGTGAGGCCGATGACGGTGAGGAAGAGGCCGATGCCGACGCCGGTGGCGATCTTGATGGAGTGGGGGATGGCGCGGGCGAGCCACTGGCGCATGCCGAAGATGGCGAGGCCGAGAAAGATGAAGCCCTCGACGAAGATGGCCGTGAGGGCGACCTGGTAGGGCACGAGGCCGCTGCCGTGGCGGCCGACTATTGGATGTCAGCGCACGAACGCGATGGGGGAGGGCGGGATGGATGCGGCTTACCGACGGTGTAGGCAAAGTAGGCATTCAGGCCTGGAGGCGAGAGTCAGCATCACGGCACGGCACGAGACGAAGCGGCGCCGCATTCGAGGACGACGTACCCATTCCGGGAGCGAGACCGACGGGACTGGCGCGCAAGTGTTAGTGCAACTGCAACAGGCTTGGATGACGGCAGCCGCTGTCTTGGAACTCACAGGTTGGCGAAGAGGCCCATGCAGAAGCTCGACAGGGCGGAGATGGCGGCGGTGGCGGTGACGGCGTCGCGCTTGATGCCCTGGAGGCAGAGCAGGTAGTCCTGGTCCTGGTCGCAGAAGGGGTCCTCGGCCGTGTGCGGGCAGACGCAGGTGCCGCCCGAGTCGGCGACGATGGAGGAGTTGACGGCGATGATGTAGGCCATGGCGAAGAAGGTGGCGAGGCCGGCGCGGATCTCGGTGAAGAAGTAGGAGCCCTTGCGTTCCTTGTGCTGTGGGAGGTCAATCAGCGGCTGTTGACGTTGGCGCACGGCGCACCCGAGGCCGTCGCTGGTGTATATACGGACTACACCGGGGACTCCTCGTTGGCGACGAGGCGGCAATGGACGGGAGAGGACTTACATGACCAGAGCCGTCGAGGCGGAACCACCGCCCGACGGGGCTCTTGGCGACCCGGACGTTGGTGTTGTCTATGAAGCCCATTGTGGATGCTGCGACGGGGAGGGAGAGGGAGCGGTGGTGTGGTGTTGCGGCGAGTTCGGCAGGCTGGCGAGCAGCACACCAGACGCAGGGCCGGCGGACAGGAACCCAATGCAGAACGCCCGACGGGAGGCAGCAGCAATATCGACGACGAGAGCAGGCCGAGGCTGCACGACGAGGGAAGAAATCGGGAGCGGGCCAGGCGGGCAGCAAAGTCGAGATGGGACGAAGTTTTGCGCGGGAGGACAGCTGATCGCAGCGCAGCGCAGCACAGCACAGGGAGCGGTTGGCGTCGGAGTCGGACGACGCTGGACCAACAGGAACAAGCAGAAAGCCTGTGTCTCCAGAGACGGGATGTCGGAGACGGGAAGGGTGGTGGGAGGAAGAAGAAGAAGAATAAGATGGGACGGAGGCGCCGGTGGGTGTATCGCGAAAATTGTACCTCGGGGCCGGGTCTGGGGTGGTGCGAGGAAAGCTCCGTGTCGACCTCCGAGCGGTCCCTATCTGGCCCTCGATAGCTACCCTGGCCTAGCCGACGACTGGCAGATGTGCTTGTACGAGCTGGGACAAGTCTGGCCAGGTGCCTTTAGCCGGCCTGCATGTAACATCTGCGGCTCGTCTCTTCTCTTACACGGGCCCGTTGACGACGGAGGGCCGGCGCGGACACTGTGCCGCGGTGCCTATCGGCGGCGCGCCACACAGTCTGAGTTGGCTAGTCCTGGGCTCTTTCTTATCTGTCTATCTAGGGACGGAGAGTCCAGGGCGCGGGTTAAAAATTCAGTTTTTCTGCCATGTGGGCGATGGCCCGAAGCCGTTACGCGCGGTGGAGCCGGCGGGCGATAACGATTCATTGCTTGCTGTTCCTGAGGGGTGGGGTTCCACAGGAACGCGAGGGGAAGGCCAGTGGGAGGGCGAGGGATGGGGATGACGGCGCTAGGGGTGCTGATGGAGGTGATGATCTGATAGCCATTGCAGCGTGTTGATGCAGATGGAGGCCTGGGATCCGGTGGACGCACCCCGCGTTTTGGGGGGAGCGGCGGCGGCCGGCCGATGAGGACGGGGAGGTGGAGGGGAGATAGGATCCCGCCGGTGCTGATACGGAGGACGGGGGACGGACCGCAGGAGATGTCACGCTGTGGTGGATGTGGCTGCGAGAGGAGTGGTGGCTTCAGAGAATACTGGCGAGCAAGCCGAGGCATGCCCTCGAGGCACATGGGTGTGTTTGTTGCCATGCCGTCCTGGTGCATCGCCGCCGGCCGCCGTGTTGATGCCACCGTACAGCAGTCGACTAATTATCTGCAGCGGCCCTCACCGTGGTTGGCGTTGCCGAATCTCGGTCGCACAGAGACGCATTTCACAGGCACGACAGAGTTGCAGCACGAGCACCGCATTCATGCCGCTCTGATGTCGTGCGTCGTGGCAGGGGTCGGGGTCGGCCGATCCGATGCTCCGCACGGGGTCCAGGCTGGAAAGGCCAAACCGATGCTGATATGCTGTTGGGTGTCCTCGACTATGGCGTCCTTTGTACCTTTACTTTGTCCAGGAACAGGCCACCTCTCCGGCCGTCACACGTGCCACCCGGCTCCCTGCGTCTGCCTCGGTGACGGTCTCACCTAAACCTGGCGGGACGGGATGACAAGCGCCACGGGCCGCGGTGCGTTGCACGGGGGATGTGGCTCAGGAGAGGTCGCGGGAGGTAGTTGCCCCTGACCATCCCGGGCGGGATCGTTGTGCGATGTGGTCCTTTTGCCGCTGGATGCATCGAGGAGCGTACTGTAGAGTACGAAGTACGGTATGGATATCCAACGCCTCTGCTGCTGTCAGATGACCTGGTCGTGGGCACTCCACGTCAGAAGTCGCGGGCGCGCACCCGTATTGGCTGCAGCACCCAGCATGACGTCAGGCGGCTGAGCCACTGAAGGCCGCCTGATCCACCGATTTGTCTTGCTCGTGCGTCTCCCTCTTCCAGGCTCGACCAGGCAGCGTCATGATTCATAGACCTGCTCCTTGCCCTCTGCCAGCACAGTACATATATGTATGTGCCCCGGAGAGCCGACCACCCTCCACCATCTGCATCCATCGACCTGATCGACGGCAGTCTCCCCTGAATCTTTGCCACCCACTGTTGAACACATGGACCAACCTCGCCGGCGCGATCGTCAACCGCGCCCCGACGACGACTTCTACGGCGGCGCCCCTCCCTTCGAAGACGGCCCGCCGCCGCGTCGCCACAGGTCGGAGCGGCACCGGCAGCGCCCGCCGCCCGACCTTGGCCCGGACGATGCCTACGCCTCGCGACGCGGGCACGGCGGCCGTCGCGAGCCGGAGCCGTACGAGGTGAAGCCCGCCGGCGGCGCTGGCCGACGCCCGCGCAGCCCGCCGCCCTACTACACCTCTGAGCCGGAGCGGCGGGAGCGGCGGGACCGCGAGCGCGAGCGCGAGGCTCGGCGGGAGCCCAGGCCGTCTCGCCACGAGCGCGACGCTGCCCCCCGGGACCTGTATGCCCGGGAGGCCCCGCAGCGGGAGTACCCGTCTGAGCCCCGGGAGCGGCCCGCCCGACACTACCGCGACGAGGCTGACCCGCGGGCGCGCCGGCCGCGTCCCCCGTCGCCCCCGGACGCGAGGCACCGCGGCCGCGACGGCCCCCCTCAGCCCATGTACGCT
>JALHBX010000306.1:0-28009 GCA_024340025.1 Tolypocladium tundrense | reverse complement strand
GGGGGGGGGGGAGGACCAAAGCGTTCGAAGGGTAACCGCCGCGTCTTAAACCGCTTCGCCGCACAGCGCTCGCAGGCTAGATTGTCGTCGTTGTGAGATGCTGCAGCTGCAGCCACGTTTTTGCTGTCCACTCGTCGATCTTGCCTGAGGTGCCCATGGCCTTGCTCACCAGCTCGGCTGTCTGACGTTGTATCGTTTCCCTCTGCATAGCCTCTCGTTGCTGTATCGGGTTCATCGTGTAACCCGCGGACGGAGGTGCTGTTTTCGCTGACAGGAGCTTTTCGAAGTCTTCCGCCTGGGGATACGGGTTGGCCAGAAGGCCGTCCCGACGGATCAGCATAGAAGGGACCCGGACGTTCAGCTACAATGGCACGATCAGCTCAGGTGATACAAAGGCTTGGCTGTCAAGCTACTCGGACGTGGGGGCCGTACCTGAGTCAACATATGCGCATATCTGACGCCAAGCTGAGAGCCGACATACTCGAGGCGGCCCTGGACCCAAATCCGCTGCGAGTCTGTGATGTAGTCTTGGCCATGGATGCAGGCCAGCGGCCACGTCATGAAGTAGCCTCCCAACCCTTTCTGGGCATCCTCCTCGCCGCATCCAAATGTCGAGAAATTGGCTCGCTCGAGAAGATCTTTCCGTTTCGAGAACCAGCCGAGCTGATAGGGGACCGAAGCGATGATGTCCGTGATGGTATCGACACATGTACGGGCAGCAGTTGCGTATTCTGGGGTCGTCCGATAGTCCACTGGTGAGGAGATCCAGGCGGCGCAGCGGACAATGATGGAGGCCAGGACAATGCGTGAGCACCGCATCATGTTCCACACGCTAATAACCCACAGATCTTGATACGCGTCGACTCGTCCGGGATACACCTCAGCCTTGGTATAGTCGCCGTTGGGAACGTTGTCCTCCCAGGCCACCGTCTTCCATTGGAAATAGGGGGGGAGGTTCTTTGACCAGTTTGCACACGCCAGATCGTGCGCCTGACACTTCTTTATCATGTCAATAACCTTTTCGACGTGGTCAGCAGCGCGGTTAGGCATCGTGAGAAGCTGGTTCGCCTCCGCTCGGAACTCTCCAATGATGATATTGAGCCGTTGGCACTCGGACGCATGCTCATCTCTGACGGTGTCATGCATCCACCAATCAGCACCCATGACCGGAGTCTTCGATGTGCTCAGGCTGTGTATAATCTGTGCAGGTTGGGTGTTAGCACTGCCGGAGCTGCGGAGAAGTACAGACAAGGGTGAGGTGGACTGACCATCTGGGTTCGCACGGCGATGAACATGGCCAAGCCGATCTTGGTACGTAGCTGCTTGCGACCCCTGGCTTTGGCGAGCTGAATGGCACCCTCAATGTGCGAGCCCCAGGCCAGCATACCCAGCTGTCTGGCGGTGATGTTTTCAAATAGACCCAATAGCAGGACGGATGCCAACGTAGCGTCCTGCTTTGCGATGTCCGGGTCCCGGAGGGCGACAAACGTGGCGGACAGAGCTTTTGTGTATTTTCCTAGAGACTCCTTCTCGAAATCATTTCCAGTGCCGACCCGATTGTTGAGAGACGCCAAGGCGCAGGCGTCGAAGGCAAATTTGAAGTGCGGGGGGATATTCTCCATCTTCATGAGCGGGATGAGAAACTCCATGAAGCCCCTGGCGTTTCCTTGATTTGGGATGAGGACGAAGTTGGAGACAAAGTGGCAGGCCGCCCGGTCCTCAATCGGGACCTGCGGAGCGGCTGGGATGAGGCACATATCGGTCGAGGAAGCTGGAGACATTGATGAGCTGGAGCTCTCGCCCGACTCTGCTTCTCTGCTGTACTTTTGGGCAAGAGCCTTTTTGTTGGCCTTCCTTGCTCTCCTCTCGGTGGCTTGAGTCTCGTTACGAAAAACCAGATCGAACTCGTCCTTGTAGCCAGGACATATCCGTCGGCTCTTGGCGCACTGGTTGCAGGTGGGTTTTGTCTCGTCGCACTGCAAGCGGTAATGTGAGCACGGCTATCAACAGAAGCGACAAGCGCCCTCAACGGAACAGCCTTGCTTGACCTGGGCCTTACCTTTATCCTGCGGGTCCTGCACATCTGGCAGCCCCTCGAGGGCTTGCCACAGTAGACCATGGCGAGCGTACGTCAAGGCAGACGTGGAGCGGTGGTGCTTGCAAGAGAGGAACAAAGGCCCATTTATCGAGGACCAATATCCTGCGCAGTGTCGCGTGAAATGGCAAGCCTCAGACTCGACGAGGTGCTTTTCCAAGGGAGACGGGGGTTGGAGGTCTATGGCCGAGAGTGGCGGTCAATATGATAAGAAGACAAGGTAGAACGACGTCGATTGGCGTGTTTCCGTGAGAGTGAGTCGGATGATTGACGGACGTCGGTCTCACGCAACGAGACGTCGGCCGCAAGGCGAGAGAGAGGAGCCGGGCGGTGAAAGCTTCCAGACCAGCGAGAGGAGTAGGCAACGGATGGGTGCAGAGCAGGCGTTGACGGGACCAGGGAGAAAGATATGGCGGCGACGGGACGGTTCGCTGTCGCACAAGCCACGGCTGGGGTTGGGCAACGGCGCACGGGTGCAACGGCGCAACGGCGAGGCGTCGACGGACGCGCAGCCGAGTTCAGTGACAGGCGAAAGGCCAGCGAAGGGACGTCGCGCTGCACGAGGCGAGCTGGCGACCTGCTCGGCTGCAACGGGCTGCAACGGGGCGGGACGGGCACAGTGGTTGGCACGGCGGAGGAGGACCTGACAGATGCCTTGCTTCCCACACACTTGGACCTGCAGAGGCAGCTGCAGCGCACTACCGACAGTCTGAGAGGCCCCTTATAGGCAGCAGAAACGAAGCTTGTCAGTCGTGCTGGTGGAGATGGACGCGCCAGGGGTGAGAGTCTGAGGGATGGAGACAGAGGGCGAGGCAGTGGGTAGGGTGTGGTCGTTCTTGTATGTGGGTGGGTAACTTTGGCTTTGGATGGGACGCAAGACGCTCGAGCATGCGGGAACGGAGTCGGCGCGACAATGGCGGGACGCTGCGTCCGCCCGTGTAAGTAGTGGTGTGCCGCCGTCGTCGTGTCGTCTCGAGCCGTGCAGGTGGCTGCCCAGATGTGTATGTCTGTATGTCTGTACGAGCATGGCGAGCACGTACAAGTATGCGCGCACCTCTGCAGGCGGTCGTCGCACAGGATGATTGATTGTCGGAGGGACGGGCAAGAACTGACAAAGGCGAGGATCAGGATGGCTGGATGGACGGACTGGGGACGATGATGGGGGATCCGATCGACTGCCAGGGTGGGCGCGTTGTCGATGTCGGGTGGGTTGGGTGGGTGGGTTTAGGTTTAGCAGCCGGCCGCTTTTGGCCATCTCGCAGTGCTCGTACCTGTACCAGGGGAGCCCCATGTGCCAAGGTATCGGGGAATGTAGCTTGTGCGGCTCTCCTCAGGCTCAGTCGAGGCCAGGACAGGCAGCCCGAGTAGGGTCAGGTACGAATACCTCGAAGGAGGTGCTTGGCAGCTTGCACGAGTGAGGTCCTCGCCAGGGCCGAGGCCACATCCGCCGCGGCCGGCCGGCTGTTGGGCGACGTTCGATGGCGCACCTGGCGCACCTGCAGCGGCGGGCGCCCCGCTGGGGGGCGCTGCTAGTGCTCCTCAGGTTTGGCCACGAGATGCAGCTCCAGCTCGGGGCTCTCAGTGGTCAATGTCGGCGTGGCATCTGCAGCGACGCACCTCAGGTGACGGACGGGGCGTTCCCGGACTCGCGGTACCTGTACTTGATCAGGCACCTCGTCGTCGCGCAATCTGGGGAGCGGAGGGCTGGAGGGGTCGCGCAGCGCAGCGCAGCGCACCGTGCGTCGGCGAGACAGTGCCGGCTGGCTCCGCGAGACACGGTGGTGGGCCAGGCAGTACCCTTTACGAGTAATTGCAGCTGCACGAGTGCCTGCTGCCTGCGTCGTAGGATCCGACGCATGGATGGAACCGATCATCGATCGACGAATCATTTGTTTGGTTGACGGATGCCGGTCAACGGCAGGCGGCCAACGGTGCCGTCGACTGCTCGCCGCGACCGGAACGCTGTCTGCCCCGTGCTTCATCCGGACTTCAAGGGCTGGCAATAAGCAACAAGGCAAACGTCGGTATCCCGCCGCGCACGGAGTATTGCGACAAGGTGGCTGTCCGACTAGCGCTCGTGGAACAATTCGTCGAAGGCCAATACGCGCTCCGTACCCTGCAAGGCCAATATTGGGATGCCGTACTTCGTACGAGTACTGCCAGTCCGACGTGCCGTGTACGAACCAGGCAGCCCACGCCACACCCATGCGGACGATCATGCACGCGCCATCCAACACATGCAACGGCGGCTAAAACATGGCTGCTGTCAGTTGATACCCAACTGCCGAGGCCAGCCTTGCTACTCGTGCTCGTACGCACGAGTACGTATGAAGTACTCGTAATCCTACGGGTACATGCCACACCGCGGCCAAGATGAACTATCAATATCCTTGCGCGCCTCTTGCTTCGCCATGCTTCACCCCGACAGCCTCTGCTCGTGCTTGACCGGTGCGGAACACTATGCATCCGTGTTTCTAGTCCGCAGCTACTTCGTACGAGTACGAGTACCCACGAGCTACGCTGGGCAAGGCAGTTCGTCTCCCTGGCATTGATGGGTCCTCGCCCCCGGCCACGGCTGCTAAAAAAGGCTCTTATGGCAACTTTTTGACGGAGCACCCGGACCCTGGAGCTTGATTTCCCGGGCAGGCAGGGGAGCTGCCCCAGCTAGCCGACCAACCAGCGAGGGCAGACCCGTTGCGAGACAGCGCCACGGCCAAAACAGCATGGCTCGCTGCTCGTCTGTACAAATTCAAAAGGGAGCAGGCAGAAGAAGCATGGACACCCGGGCCTTGCACGCAAGTTTATACGAGCAAGCCCGCTGGGCTGTCGTTTCGCGTGTCCTTCGTGCCGTCCCGGGCCGGCGCATGCTGGCGGCGGCGGACGGATGGATGACAGTCGTTTATGCGTGGCTCGCTCGCCCGCTATCTGCCAACTGCCCCTGTACCTAGGTAAGGTAGGTAGTGACGGTGCAGGCCCTGTACGAGTACATGCGGACGTCAGATACATGCCGAATGCATGCGAGTACTCGTACTGTTCCGCCAAGAAGCCCATGTGCAGGTAGTCTGTAGGTTCTTGGTTGCCTCTTGGGCTGTCTCAGCAGGTCCATCTGCCGGGCCCGCTCATCAGCTCACAAGCACATCGTAGCCCCAGGGAGCCTCAGGTAACGTAGCACGAGGTTTCGTTTCTCCTGCCGTGCAAGTTGTTGACCTCGCCGAGAATCACGGAGTACTCGTAGACACAGGCACACAATACCCGTCCCCACATGCCATGGGTAGACGGAGAACATTATAGCCTCCCTTGCTCGCCTTTTTCTCTTGTCGACATCTCCCAGGCGCCGCACTAGCATCCTCTCCTTGCCCTATTCCCCAGCTCTGTAACCCGCTAGCCGCTGTAACCCGCTAGCCACGGGATTCCATCATTCTGGCCTGACTTTACCAGATCGCCCACAGTGCGAGCCGGCTAGTGAGTGCCATGGTCCGTCCGCTGGCTTGGCTGATCTCTGATGCTGCATCCATCCGTCACTCGTCATCCCTCGTCCATCCTCGGGCTCCGCCGTCGATGGCAGGCGGCGCCCTGCACACGCGCTTTGACGTGCGGGAAGCCCGTCGTAGGGCTCCTGCCATTTGCCTCGCCGTTCCCGGCTCCCGTTCTGACGTCCCTGTCGCGCCTCTGCCATGTCATCCACCGGGACAGCATTGCGTTCCGTCGGCGTGACTTGCTCACCGCTCACCGTCCACCGCAACGACTCGAGCTTCTCTCCAGCCCAGACGACCGCCGCGAGAATCCAGCCGACAACGTCACGACCACGGAGCCGCTCGACAGAGGTGCCTCGGCTCGCTCCCCGCATCCCGTGCGTTAGCACCGGGGCTAGCAGCAGCCTCGTGGCCCTCGTCCATGGACCATACTCGTGTGCAGTCATGCACAGGCAGAGTCGCATCGACTGCGATCCGACCCCGCATCGTCGCCCATCGCCCACCACGACGCTTTCCAAACATCACGTCCCTACTGGATCGCATGCGCAGTAGCTCGACTGTGGACTAGCGCTGGCAGCCCTAGCCCAAACAACCCCCAAGGCCTAAGCTCAAATCAGGTCATTTATTAGAGTTCCCGGGACCCTTTCTGGCCAAATTACCACGGAGCACTGCGTCGGCCAAACACCTCGGTCAACCACACGCAGCTCGCTCACAGCCACAGGCATTGCCATACCTGTGACGCGACTTGGGACGGTGGCCGCCGTGATGGCCTCTAGCTCGACCCCTAATCGATCTCAGTTGCCACCCGCGACCGTGCTCACCTGCGTGGTGCCACTTTCAAGTCTCTCGTCTTCAGCTGTCTGCTGCCATTCGCCCCGCCGAACCTGTCCATCTCGAGTAGCCAGGGGGCCCCCTGAGAGCCAACCCACCCCCGCCAATTGCTCGCTCCACCGCTATCTCTTAGTACAGTACGCAGTGCGGACTGCTCCGTACGAACTTGCCGGGTACGAAGTACTCCATACAGACACGCGTAAACGTAAAGACTCAAAGCAAAGTTCGTGAGCAAGACCATGCCACCCTCTCGGCGCCTGCGCCTGCCGCCTTTCGTGACCGGATGCTCCCCAGCCGTTGAGTCCCGCCTGTTTCTCCTTCAGCATCAGGACCCATCCCCTAAGATCGCTTCTCGTCTTCGCCTGTACCCACTCTCGCCGTACGGATTACGGACTTGCTGTGTTCGTGCGCCTCGTTTATCGACATCACCTGCTGCAGCCCGTCCTGAGCCGAGGCTTCACCTGCCCCTGCGTCCATCCATCCGCCCTTTCGACGTCTCCCGCGACGATGACGCAGCGCCGGCCAGCCACGTTTACGAGTACGTACATAGGGAGCAGTGGCACAACAGGGGGCGGGAAGCACATCTTCACATCCAGTGGAGCAGCATCACGACACACTGGTCCTCGCTCTAGCACAGAATCCAAGGCGTTTCCTGTTAGTATCATACACCACACTCCTAAGCTCCAGGTACCCCTCCCCGTTCGTCACCACCTTCTTGCTGGACCTCTCTATACTGCTGCTCCCGCCCTCGGACGAGGATACGGCCTGGGCAAAGCCAGCCAGTAAACACCGGGGAAAGAAATGCCAAAACCTCGGACATGTCGCGGGCGTGTCGTCTCACGCCACACGTGTCAACCTGCCTGGCGTGGCTGCCAACCCAAAGCCGTGCGGCACCATCACACCAGACACCACTAGCCCTCAAACAGGTTCGACACTCCTTCGAGAGCATCGGGTGTAGCCATCCGAGCGCCGACCATGCCGTTTCCTCGCGTCGCTCCCAGCTCGGACGGCGCCGGGTCATTCATAAATCCTTGGGCCATCTTGCTCCGCGTGTGTCTCTTTCCCCGAGACGAGTTTCCGAGCCCTGCGCTCTTGGCGAGCTTCCCCATCTCCGACACGCTCACCCCTTTTAAATCTTTCAGCAATTCCAGTATGATGGCCCTCTGCTGCCGCGTGTGCGTGCCCGGCTTCGCCACGTACTCGGTGAGCCGGTCCAGCTCTACTGCGCTCACGTTCGGCAAGGACAGGAGCACGTTCCGAGGCGTCGCGGTCAGCGGCCCGTAGTAGACCATGATGGCTGCGATCAGCGACGCCAGCTCCTTCTGCACCTCAACAAAGTACGGCTCGTGGAACGACGTCACGCAAGCCTTCAATACATCGGAGGAAATGTATTCCCGTATCAGCGAGGCGAGCTGTGGAGATACGGGCGACGTGTTCACCGGAGCACTGCCACCCTGTGCGTCTTGAGCGCTCTGGCTCGGCCGAGACTGCCCCTGCCCCTGTTCAACAACGTGAAATTCGGGGACGAGAGAGACGAAAAGACGCAGCGTCATACCGCAGCATCGTGTGTCCCGCATCCGAATGCCGTGGGTGCAGAAGACAAGTAGGGGCTCGACAATCTCTTGGCGTGAGAGACAGAACCTTCGTAGAGACGGGAAGATCGGTCCGTTGCCTTCTTCGGCGCTGTCTTTCTGGGCCCGGGACCTCAAGGTCGATGGATCTAGCATTCGAGTTAGTCATTGTCCTCAGTGATACGGTCGGGGTGCCATACTTGATTTAGTAGGGTCAAGGAAGTCCGCGACCAACATTACTGCCGTGTAAGTGACCTGGCGCAGGATGCTCTCGGCCTTCATCTCCTCCTTCAGACCGGCCTCGCCATCCGCTGCTGTGGCCTGCTGCTGCTCCATCTTCTCCCATTCGCCATTGATTTTTGCATCCATTTGTCGGAAGCAAGTGGCGATGAGTGGCGGCAGGAAGTGCTCTCGCTGGTCCACCGGGCAGTCATCCACCAGGTATCTGACAAGGTTCAACAGATTGCTCTGCTGGTGCGTCGATAGCCAAATGGAATCGGTGAACAGGGCGCTGGACAGCGGCCCAGACAGCCCTTCAAAGCCGTAAAACTGCAGGTCCAGTCTGCTCATGCAGTAGATGATGGCGTAAGCGGTCTCTCTAACAAACCGTACGGAGCCGCGGATCGTCGATGCCAGACCCTCGATGGTGTTCTTCTTGTCCATCACGCGGGCGTAGAAGTCGTCTTTGCTTCCCTCTGAGATGCCTGCCTGCCAAAAGCGGTCGCTCAGGATTCTGTTCACGGCAGGTCGCATCTCCTGCGGCAGCCCGGCCCAGTTCTCCGGGTTGTGTGTTGCATGAGCATATCTACATTTCAGTCAGCTTTGCATCAAGGGCCGTTCGTGGACACACTGCCCCACACACCTCAAATATTCCAACAAGTCTGCGAGGATGTTCGAGAACCCTTCCTGCCACAGAGCATACGAAGCTTGGAATGCCGGCGAGGCCTTATCCAGCCTCTCCACGGAGAAGGCGAGGAACGACTTGGTGGGCCGCAGGGGCAAGGCCTATGCCAGATGTCAGCGGCCGGAAGTTTGCGGTCTCAGCACTTTCCTTACCTTCAGTCGTTCTTCAAGCTCACTCTGAAGCGCCAGGCCCTCGGCATCGAGTTCAGAGGCCCCCCAATCCCGGATCTCGTGTGCCTTGCGGCTGACCAAGTATCTCTGAGCCTTGTCTAGGCCAAGAAACTCGCAAAAATTAGAATAAGAGCCGAGTGATGCCCTGATGTTTTCAGCCTGCCACTGCGCCTTGACAGGCTCGACGAACTCGGAAAGCTTTTGCACTTTAGTTTGCGTGTCGATGCCGCTGGATCGATGTCTGAGACTTGAGTTAGTGACCGTTTCTGTTCTGCGAACCGGACAGGATCCTTACATGATGAGAAAGAGAAAGCTCTTGTAGGCCAGAGACCGCTTCTCATCCAGGGCTCCAGATGCCATCATCTCATTCACACGGCTCTCGATTTGATCGTACACGCCCTAACTCGATCGGTTAGGATAAGGCGGACCGTGGCAGAGAGTTGAAGGGCTTACAAGAAGGTGGTCGGGCATTTCAGCTGCTAGACGCTGCAGCTCAATCATACTCTCGCCTTGCAAGTCCTTAACTGCATCATTGAAAGCACGGTGTTCAGGCTCCAGAGCCGGCCAGGTCAAGAGAATATGTTCGAGGACCTTGAGCATGACACCAGTGTTCTTGTTGAGCGCTGTTGTAGAGAAATAAACGAGAAGCTGTAGTGTCCTTTTGCGAATCAACGGATCCTGCGACGGGTTCGTCATTAGCATAGGTAGCACAATCCCAATTGCTTCGCAGGCTTTGGTCTTACATCAAAGCTCATCTGAAGAAGCTTGTCACACCAAGTCTCGAGAATGCCGTCAATTTCAGCCGCGCGTTGTTCCTGTGGAAGGTAAGCTTGATGCTGCAGGTGGCTGACAGGAACAACCTACGTGCTCCTTCATGTGATATCTCTTCCACCTCGCATATCCCTTCAGGGCAGCCTCGACCAACGTGAACTGGGAGTCCACCCGCAAGGAGGGCATAGAGTGTTTAGAGTAGTTTTGTTCTACCCTAGTCAGCAATGTTCGATGCATTTTGGTGACAAAATGGGTCCTCACTGCTAAAGGGCGGTTGTCCGTCGTATAAGTTTTGAAGCATATACTCGGTGGTATTGAGAATGTGCGAGATTGCCTCCACGAGTTTGAGCTGCACAATGAGCTCAACAATTTGGCAACTGTATCGACGGTAATTGCCCAAGAACGCATGACGTTCAGGCATCGTGTCGGTGTCTTCTACGAGGAAAAGATACGTGGGATCGGATGTGTCCTCGGGCAAGTTTTCATAGCGCACCAGTCGAGAGTTGCAGACTTCTAACAGTGGAGCTACCATCGGCGTGACCAGATCGCTGTGTCCCAGAGTCCTATGGCCAAGGAGCCTGGTCCACGTCACGAGAACCGGGATGGACACCATGAGACTCGGGCTCTGGACCACTTGGATCAGAAGCTGCAAGAACTCAGCGCTGGCGGCGTCGGCAGGAATCTTCGAATATTTGCGTTCGAAGTAGTCGCCAAGACTGGACAACATCTTGCAACTTGTTAGCGCAGTGTACATTGCAACAGACGCGGCACAAAATACCTCGGAGAGCTTCTTGATAATTTGATACTTGTCATCATCAATGTCCTCGGGGTCGACCGCCGCCCACTCGAATAGGCCCTTGCAGAGCTCGACGGAGGGCCGGCTGAACATTGGGACTACGAGCTCCTGAAACTCATCATCTGTGAAGTTTGTCCGCCCATAAAGAGCGTGGAGAGCTTCCAAGGCAGCCTAGTAATATTTATCAGCATGAGCGAACGTGGTCCTCCGACGTGTCATGACTGTACCTTCTGGACCTCCACATGGGGAGAAGCGAGACCAGCCGTAATCACAGTGACGCATCGAGCCGCGGATATGGCCTTTGGAATGGCCCAAGGCATGAGAGACAAGAGGACTGAGAGGGCTTTAAGGGTGCAGCTCTTGACCTCGTCGTTGTCCTTGGCATCGGAGTGAACACAATAGTTGAGAAACTGTGATATACGGCTGAGCCATCCCTCGTGGCCATGCCGAACGTCTGGCCCAGGCTGGCGGTTGGGGAACGCCTCGACCAAGACCGATGTAGGTGTGAAGATCTCGACGCACGCCTTACTAAGAACGCCTTCGCGCATCGCCACCACCGAATCGTCTCCGGCAAAGACCTCGTCAGATAACGTCTCCAGAACGAACATGACGAGCTCCTTGTGGACGGCCGAGTCCTGGACTTGCCAGAGCTGGACAAGCATGGCGTCCATGTCCATCCATTCGGCTCCCCAGCACCTCTTTGCCACTTCAACCCACAGCTGGGCCGTCTTGTTCCTCAGGTAGGCCGGATCATCCCTCGAGACGGCCTGGCTCAGCTCCAGAACCCAGTTCCGCAATGCCGCGGCCTGTTCTTGGCTGTAAGAGGACCACCTGTAGCGTATGGCGTGCTCGAGGAGAGACAGGGCGTAGTGGCGGACAACCGCGGGCTGGTTCTTGTCGGAGGCCAGCCGGTATCCTTGGAGGGGTGCCTCGGGAATGTCCTTGACGTCCTCCAAAAACGCCTGAGCCTGCCTGCGGTCATCGTTGAGGGAGAAGGAACTATGGACCACTTCCAAAGCTTGGTGGATCTTGGTCAGGATCTCTGCGTCCCCGCCGTTGCTCGGATCGCCGCCCAGAGGCAAAGCGCTTCCGTTGGCAGACATGGTGTCTGCTTGGAAGCGATGCGTGCCAGGTGGTGAGGTGTTGCGGCTCGAAACGGCGTAAGCGGGGCCCGTGACTGCACGCGCAGAAGCCCGGGTACGGTTCAGATGTCGACTGGCTCACGTGAACGCATCGGTCGTGTGTGTGAGGGAACGGGGGTTGTCGCAACGGCCGAGGGCTGAGGGTCGTGAGCTGGCGGCGGAGCGAGGCGACGAGGCGAACGAGGCGTGACCGACCGCACGCGCGCGTGAAAGTTTGCTGCCGGGGCACGAGGAGGAGAGAGGCAAAGGGGAGGAACAAAGGCCCAGACGTTGAGCAGTGCTCTGCACGAGAATGACGGACGCTGGCAGGTGGCAGAAAAGGGGAATACAACCACAAGTCGGAGCTTTGCTTTGTCCTGAGGGAAGAAGATGGACGTTTGCGAATAGGTGGTTGGAGAATGAAGCCCAGTGCGGCAGCTGGCTGCAGGCAGCCCACCCATTTCAGGCCCGACCTCCGTCAGCTGCTGGGAGGCACCCACTGCGCTGGGACGATGGAGGGCTGCAAGGCTGAGCCCGAGCCAGGCTGCCTAGCTTGCCTAGGTACCTACCTAGGTACCTTAGGTAGGGACCTACGAGTACAAAGAAATGGAACCCCCACTGACCGCCCGACTTGCGCTGACAGTTCCACGCTGTGGGTGGATTCCATAGGTACCTAGGTACCTAGGCAAAGGTCCGGGGCCTAAAGAGATAGGCTACTCCCTCCGTACACCTCGAGGCTCACCTCACCGTCGTACATGGTCAGACGTCAGCTCGGTATTACCGACGCTGGATGGCTGCACATTTTTCTTGATGGCGTTTATCTACATCCCCAAGGTATCAATGGCATGTGCACAGAATCACTGCGCATCTGCCTCATACTCCCACAGGCACAGCAGCCTGTCGTAGAAGCTCGTCGACACACACCACAGCCCCTCGCCCTCCGTCGCCGCCACGAAGTCGGAGGCGTAATTCATGCTCTTATGCGCCTCGAACCGTGCCAGAATCCTGCAATCCCACTGCGAGCCATCCTCGGTTGCTATCTCCACCAGCCTCGCCCCTGCGTGCATGCACGAGGCCAGGATTCGCACCCTCGACGGACCGTCGCCGCGTGACCGAATGTCGACCAGGTTGAGCCGCCAGACCCCGCCGTCGAGGTTCTTGTCTGCCGCGAGGCGCAGCCGCTTGCTGCCGTGCGATTCATGAAGGTCGTGGATGATGAACACGCGCAGGTGGTCGTCGTAGCTGCCTGTGACGACTATTCGGCCACCGTCCGCCGCGTGCAGATCGAGAGGCAGAATCGCCGTGACTCCGGCGTCGTGCTGGCCCTTGGCCGTCATCGGTGCGAATGGCACCTCGGGGCCTCGTTTGTTTCCGGACACAAGAGTGGTGTACCGCAGCAGAGAGTCGTCTCCGCCGCTGTAGACAGAGACTGCCTGTCCATCTCCGTCCGATCCAGCGGCTGGAGGAGACATGGCTATCGACCATGCCTCCAACGAGTTTGGGATGTCCAGATCAGTAGTCTCCTTGATCCTCCATTCGTCATCCAAGTGCAGCAGTCTGGCCAGCCCATTGGATGCCGTGACAGCAATCGTGCGGCCGAGCACGGGGTGCCAATTACATTGCAGAAGCAGAACATCCTCTGCGAGGTCTTCACATCTGCTGGTGGCAAGATACTGCAGAGGTGCCGCCACATTCTGCGTCGGGTCGAGCTTGAAGATGGCCAGCGTTCCCGTGCTGGACACGACGGCCAAGATGTCTCGACGCTCATCCGGTCCCGGGTGAAAGCGCAAGTCCAACAACGCAGAGGGCTGCGGGACGGTTTGCACCTTTGTCCTGTTGAAGGCCACAGTCAATTCATCAGGCTTGGAGACGCGGAGTTGAAGTCTCTAGTTCAGAGCTCAGACTGACAGTTCCTCTCCATCGAGCCGGAATACGACTAGACTGCCGTCGCGGCTCTGGGGCTTCTTGGCGGTCGCGCCGTTGTCGTCTTCAGAGCCACCATGATGGACTTGGCTCCCAGCATCGTCGTCCTTCTGAAGGTTATACGTGCCGACAACAAAGTATGCCGGGTGGAGGGGGCAAAACTGCATGCAGCTCGGAGGCAGGTCCAGTGGTAGCGACCTCGTTGGCGGGATCGGTGCTTGCGCGTCCATGGCGGTGTTTAAGACGGCCGCCACAGCAGCCCCTGGACGATGGTGACCAGGTATGATGATGCTTGTGATTTGACCGAGTTCAGCCAGTCCACGTGTGGTCCAGGAAAAGCCGCTGTCTTTGCAGCGGGGCTGGCCCCCGGGTGGCTGGTCCGGGGTCCCGACGACATGGGCCGGGGTCGCGGATCGGATTGGCGCCTCCGGGCCTCCGAACCCTGGACCCAGCAGGCGCCGACGACGGAGCATGCCGTCGGGCCACCTTTATCTGCCAACCTCCCGTCTCCTATCGCGTGCTGTCGTTCGCTACAGTAGGCGCAAACACGCCCAGGAGCAACGCTGTTGGCGATGCCGCTCGCCACAAGGACGTCTCTCCCTTATTTTGTCTTTCTGTGTTTCGCGTTTGCTGATGCTCACCGCAATTCACGGAAGCTCTGAAGTCCGAGTTCCAAACAGCCCAAAGTCTTCCGTGCCACGCCCTCGCATGAGCGGACGAAGTTCCTGCGCCTAAGCTGGGCGGTTGGATCTTCTCTGCCGGTTTCGAATCCCTGCCCAACAGCTCGTGCTCTTTCACCCCGTCTCCAAGGGCCATTTTCCCTTGCCCCTGATTCAGGAAAATTACCATACGAGTTTCGTTGAAATGGACACCGACGACTCAGACTTTTACGGCATGTCCAAAATGCACCTCGAGATCCTTCCTACCGGGAACGATGGCTGATTAACTGCAGGCGACGAAGATGTGAAGCAAGGTCTTCGCGACCGCGTCGACAACTTTGACGTCGACCAGTGGAGTCAGATGCAGAAAAGCAACACTGGACGTCCACAGCGGAGAACAAACTTTGCCGAGGAAGCGTCTCGTCTGCACAACCCGTATGCGGGAGTGCCCTACGCGTGGCAGCTGACGGAGACCGTGGGCGACTTCCTAGCCCGGCTGCCCCCAGCGACGACTGAGCAGAACGAAGCCGTCCCCTGGATTTTTATCTGCAACCCCTACATACCGCGGCTGGGAAAACGCCAAAGTGACGGTGGTCTTATCAAAGGAAACGAGGATGAAGCACCGGCGGAAGAGGGGAGCAAGTTGGCCCTGATTGTGGAAGGTGGCATGGAGAGGCTCGAGCTTGTCTTGAGCTTGAAGAAAAGAATGGAGCAAGCGGGAAAGAGCCCACTGGCTATCCAGAGGGAGATGAGCAAGGAACGGAAGAAAGCCGCGCAGGATATCTTGGACCTGGCGCATGCAGGCAAGGTTCGCACGGGCAAGGTACGCACGATACTCCTATGCCCACTTTCGAGGAGGTGCCGCCATGTTGCTGACCAACACCGTGCTGGCAACAGTGGCTCCTGTTTTGTGCACCTGCAGAGGTAAATGAGATGTGGGAGCTGGTGGCAAAGGCGACGGCCAACAACGAGCTCGGAATCGCTGCCAAGGTCGCGCCACGGTCAACATTCGAGGACCAAAGGAAAGATCGAATCATCTGCGTCTACACGGCCGATTTCAATGACAAAGCCGACGTTGGTCGGGTTCTCCAAAGGCTGCGAGAGCTGAAGCTGGTGGAAACCAAGGGTCGGGCGGTGTACTACAAGCCGGGTGAGTCACACCCACAGCCGTTGCCATGGATGTCAGATGAGGGGATGCAGCTAACCGACGCCGCCAGATGCGTTCACGTACATTGGTATTTCGTACGGAAACCCATGGGGGATCGGCGCCTCGATCTACAGCTCCAAGGATATCTTCTGATGGCTGGCGAGTCCAGGTGGATATGGTTTTGAACCATGCATGATACCCATATCTTCCGGAGACAGGTGCTATGGAGGATATTCCGGCAACTATCGCACCCAAGATCGAGGTAGCGAAAAGTCATCGGATCAAAAGATGCGGCCGTACATAATGATGAGACATGAATGGCAAAGAGTCCAAACGATCCAAACTCCATACCCAACGCCGCCCCGCGTAATGTTCATTGCTATACTCCGCGCATGCCCAGCCAGATGCCCGCAAGTGCTTCATGCTCTAATCCCGACCAAGGCCTGTGGGGGACGATGAAAGACCCGTGACCCATCAAAGGACATCATGGCCGTAGTAATCTGGACCTGCATCCACGTCCAGGGTCTTGAGTGGTAGAACGAGTCGGTATGCGCTGTTGCCGTTGAGGTAGTACCGATGCAGCTTCTTGGATCGCAGGAAACCCAGGCGCTCGTAGAGCCTCATGGCTGGGGTGTTGGTCTCCTCCGTCTCCAGGACGATCTCGTCGGCGCTGCGCTTTGCCATGGCCTGGATTGCCTGTTTGACCAGGACCGTGGCGACGCCGTGGCCGCGGAAGGGAGAGGCCACGGCCAGCATGGCGATATAGCCACGGCGCGTGGGAGGGGCGTGAGACGAGTGGACCTCCAGTTTGCAGACGATGACTCCTATGAGGGAGGAGTCGGACGGGTGAAGAGCCTGGGAGAAGGCATGTCAGCAGAGACGAAACGAGGCAGCGTTCGCCGGCATGGCAGCCGTTGACTTGGGAATACGGACCATGAAGCAGAGGTGCGCCCATTGGCAGAGAAAGTAGCGATAGACGTAGATGCTGTACGGCTCGCTGAGGTCTTTGGAGATGAGGGCGCGTATGGCGGGGAGATACTGCGCCTCCAGCCCATGCTCGTATTGGATGTACCGCAGCTCTGCGGGGAGGTGATCGCTGCGAGCCAGGTCCATGGCGGCGGCGTGGTCTTGATAGATAGGTAGATATGTAGGTAAGGCAGACACCTTGAAGAGTCAGAAACGAAATGCCGTGATAGTCGTAACAGCGAAGAGGGAGGCAAAGCGCCGTATCACGAGACGGAATCCGCAAGCGGAGACGCCGTCTGACCACAATGCGGCGCCTCGCACGAGGTCGCCTGAATAGGCCACCTACCGTACCGGTGCCCAATGCGTGAGTTGAGGGCGAGGCAGGGCTGAGGGGACCGGGCTGCAGGGCACGGCAGAAGCCGACGCGGGATGGACTGACCAGGACGCCTCAGACGCAAGACGTCCGTATCTGTCTGGTGATTGCACGACAGGCTCCGTGGAAGGGTAGGGGCGGCCCGTCGCGTGAATCACATGCAAACGGATGGACCAGGGCAGGGCACTGTGCCTTCCGTCTGCTGCAGCAAGAGTCAGTCTGATGGCAGTCCAGCTCGGGCAGATGCAGCGTCCAGAACCCCGATTTTTGCTGCCCTAATGGTAAGTCGTGCTGAGTGAGGGAGGGGCATCCTGGGCCTGCCAACACCAACAGCTTCTCGACCTAGGGATGCACTAACTCCTCCTCAACCTACCTGGATGCTCAACGTCAAGGTCCTGGCCCCCAGACAATGTCCAGCCCTGTACCGTTGCCTTTCCGAACTCCAATTTCCATCCACTGCAGAGACAAGCGGCTCGTGCCTTGAGCCTCTGCTGCTCGACGCAGCTTGGCCGGCGGCCGGATAGCTCCCACCCTGCGCTCGACCGGTCTCCATCCGGAGCTTCAGAGTCCAACTCCAACCTCCACAAGACACCGCCCATCCACGCAAAGGCCGAGTCTGGCCACAGAAGCGCCCCGCGCGCGCAGTCGCCGCCAATCTTCAGCTGCGCAATGGCGACTACCTTGCGACGCCGCATTCCCCCGGAGTCGCGGCCTGTCGAGGACGATGCTGCCGAACGCGAGGACCCGGCCGAGCAGCCGACTCCCCACGTCCATGTGGTCGAGCGCGCACCCAAGACTCGCAAGCGCCGCAACACGCTTATCTTCCTGCTCGGCAGTCTCTTCGGCCTGCTCGCGGCCGGCTTCTTCGCAAAGAGCAATGACCTGATCGATTTCCCCGAACTGGGCGACCTGACCATGGACAGCATCTTCGACGTCCTCCCCGCCGGCCTCGTCAGGGACATGCGAGACCTCGTCCAGGGCGAGCGCGACGTCACCGACGCGTACGATTCCTTCTCCGTCGGCCTCAGGGCCCGTGCAGAGGGCCTGGACGCATATCATCCCATGATCATGGTTCCCGGCGTCATCTCGACCGGCCTCGAGTCGTGGGGTACCGCCAACATCTCGAGGCAATATTTCCGGAAGCGCCTGTGGGGAAGCTGGACCATGATGAGGGCTCTCGTGCTCGACAAGGAGGTCTGGAAGAAGCACATAATGCTCGACAAGAGGACCGGCCTCGATCCACCCGGGGTGAAGCTGCGCGCCGCCCAGGGCTTCGATGCGACGGACTTCTTCATCACTGGCTACTGGATCTGGAACAAGATATTCGAGAACTTGGCGACGATTGGATACGATCCCACCAACTCATACACGGCTGCGTACGACTGGCGGCTGTCCTATCCCAACCTCGAAGTAAGAGACCAATACTTTTCCCGACTCAAGTCGTACATCGAGACTGCCGTCGCGTTCGAGGGCAGGAAAGTGGTGCTGGCCTCGCACAGCATGGGTAGCCAGGTCATCCTTTACTTTTTCCACTGGGTTCAGTCTGGAAAAGGTGGTCATGGCGGCAAGGACTGGGTGGATCGCCATGTCGAGTCTTGGATCAACATCAGCGGCTGCATGCTCGGCGCAGTCAAGGGTCTGACGGCTGTCTTGTCGGGTGAGATGCGCGACACAGCCCAGCTCAACGCGTTTGCCATATACGGCCTGGAAAAGTTCCTAAGCAAGGAAGAACGAGCCGAGATCTTCCGGGCCATGCCTGGCATTTCGTCCATGCTCCCGCTCGGAGGCAATGCTGTGTGGGGAGACTTGAACTGGGCGCCAGACGACCAGCCAGGCCAAAACTTCTCGTACGGGTCTCTGCTCAACTTCAAGGTTGGCGCGAACTGGACCACCCCGGGCAGAAATATGACCGTCGATGCCTCCCTGGCGTACCTCTTCAACACGACGGAGGACTGGTACCAAAAGCAGATAAAGGAAAGCTACTCTCACGGCGTGGCGCACAGCGCAGCCGAGGTGGAGGCCAACGAGGATATTCCAAGAAAATGGATCAACCCCCTCGAGACAGCTCTCCCGAACGCGCCCAACCTCAAGATCTACTGCTTCTACGGTGTTGGCAAGCCTACGGAGCGGTCGTATTATTACCGGGCACCTGATCAGCCGGCAACCACCAG
Source organism: Tolypocladium tundrense (assembly GCA_024340025.1). Taxonomy (NCBI): domain Eukaryota; kingdom Fungi; phylum Ascomycota; class Sordariomycetes; order Hypocreales; family Ophiocordycipitaceae; genus Tolypocladium; species Tolypocladium tundrense. Next base: position 9,038 of record JALHBX010000306.1, on the reverse strand, counting down.
CCTGAACATAACAATTGACACGGGGCTTACAGAAGGCGAGGTGGATCATGGCGTGGTCATGGGAGAGGGAGACGGCACCGTCAACCTCTTGAGCACGGGGTACATGTGCAACCGCGGGTGGCATATCAAGCGATACAATCCCGGGGGGGCGAAGATAACCGTGGTAGAGATGCCGCATGAGCCGGAGCGCTTCAACCCAAGAGGCGGGCCGAACACGGCGGACCACGTCGACATTCTCGGGAGACAGAATCTCAACGAGCTGGTGTTGAGGGTGGCTGCCGGCAAGGGCGATACTATCACGGACCACGTCGTGAGCAACATCCACGAGTACGCCGCCAGGGTCAAGGTGTACGAGGATGGCGAGGAGGGGGGAGCAACGGCAGGGAAGTCATAGCGCCATGACTTCAGCCGGTTCCTTGTCCCTTTAAGTGCGATGTTTTGCGGTTTGGCGTTTGGTTCGGAGGATACCGATATGCATACCTGTGGCGGTGCTCGTGTTTCAAGCTGGGATACCCTCGGACGTGTTGCAGGACGAAATGCGAATAGACGATAGAAAGCTTCAAGGCCACCGAGGGGATTCTGCCCTGACGCGGGCGTCTTTGGTATGATAATGATTCACTTCATCTCCAGGGCTGTTTTTGGAGGCACGTGGTATTGGAGAGAGCAGCTCACATGCAGGGGGTTCTTTATTTCGAGCCCAATTAAGCAAAGTAAGGCGACAAGAAGGAGGTCACGACACAGTTGATCCATGTCGACCTGGTGCAGTCGGTTCGCGTTGGCGGCCGTTTGACGTCGGCACCTTTAAGCCCTCGCCAAGTTGCAAGCCGAGCTTCGCTGCTGTTGTTACCCCACCACCATCAAGCAGCCTGCCACCTCCAAGCTCGATGCTGCAAGCCACCTTTTCACACTGTACAACAGCCTCTCTCTGTTCAAAGCATCGCCAGCTGGCCAGCGTCTTGGCCCTGCTCGCTTTACCCTGCTCTAGATTCCTCTTCGTTTCCGCCGTACTCTTTCGCCGCGGCCGGCTCCTGCGAGTCCCGATGCAGTCGCTGCCGCACCCCCGCGCACCTGGCAGCCATGGCGGACTTCGACGAGGCGGCCTTCTCTCCAGAGGACGAGGAGCGACTGTGGGCCGGTGCGTGTCCGGCAAGGACTCGAGAGCTGTCGATGTGCGAGAGGCTGACGATGTAGTAGAGATGAGCGAATGCGTGTCGAACGAGTGCGACACCCACGAGTCGATTGACGATGCGCTGCGCGCCTGGCTGGACCTCACGACGAAGCTCCGCGATCAGGACCCCGACTCTCAAGACGATGTACTGAGCTGTGCCCAATTGCTGTTGGAGAGCCAGCTATTTCAAACAAACAAGGACTACGTTCGCACACAAATCATCCACAGCCTTTTACAGGAGGACGACACAGGCCCGCTGCACGCCATTGCGTGCCTACTATTCCTCGACGGGCGCCACGACGATTCAACTTTCCCGCGCATGATCGAGGACGCGTGCTTCCCACGGCTGCTGGAGCTGATTAGCGGACGCCAGAACGACGAGGACCTGCGCCTGCACCGCCTGCTGTTGCAGCTGATGTACGAGATGTCGCGCGTGGAGCGGCTGAAGCTCGACGACCTGATGCTGGTTGATGACAGCTTCATCCACTATCTGTTCCGAATCATCGAGGGCGTATCCGACGACGTGCAAGATCCATATCACTACCCTACAATCAGAGTCTTGGTAAGTGTCGTGGAGCCCTCCTAACGACAGAGCCTTTGTCGTGCTGACTGTTACAGCTTGTCCTGAACGAACAGTACATGTTGGCGTCGACCGACTCCGTCACAGATTCCGATGCCTCGCCGGCGCAGCTAACAAACCGTATCGTCAAATGCCTCAGCCTCCACGGGCCGCAATTTCGCACGTTCGGGGAGAATATCATCTTGCTCTTGAACCGCGAGACCGAGACATCCCTGCAGCTTCTGATACTGAAGCTGCTTTATCTGCTATTCACAACGAAAGCAACTTACGAGTACTTTTACACAAACGACCTGCGGGTGCTCTTGGACGTCATAATCCGGAATCTGATGGACCTGCCCGACGAGAAGATATCCCTGCGACACACCTACCTGAGGGTCATGTACCCCCTGCTGGCGCATACGCAGCTCAACCAGGCTCCTCACTACAAGCAAGACGAGGTGCTGCGGGTGCTGAAGATCCTGCGCGGCTCACCCAACGCCCACTTTGCGCCTGCGGACGAAACCACGTTGCGTCTGGTGGACAGAGTTACCAAGGTACAGTGGTTGGAGGAGGTAACGGAAGAAAAGGAATCATCGGGACAGACCGAGTTGGCAGGCAAGTTCCTTGGCATCAGCCTATCCCCGTCTCAGTACGCAAGTAGCATCAGCGTTGGCGACGTCGCGGGCGTGAAGGAGAGGCCGGGCGTGCAGACGCCGAGTCGACATGCAGGTGACCCCGAGGCAGGAGACGCCATCGATGCGCCAACACAGGAGGAAGTCGTCACGGCGGCCAAGACGAAGAGAACCTTACCGGTTGTGCCAAAACACCGGCACGGCATCCCTTTCGCACAAATCCCTGAGGTCCGTGTCAATGGAAGCCGCAAAAAGACACCCCCGAAAGCACCGCCGCCGCGGCGGTTTGGCAGGATGAAGACGGTCGAGCAGCCTCCGGCGGAACCAACAATACCGGAATGAGAGGGAAGCTGTACGAAGTATAAAGTGAGTTGGAGGCCTGGCGGAGACTATAATCACCGGGCAGGTCCCATGAAGTTGACGAGCTGCATCATTACTACCCCCCCGGGCAACACAACAGGATGGCCCCATTTGCAGCATTCGCAAGATGGGGCGGGTTTGGCGTTATGGAGTTTGGAGAAGCGTACCATTTGGTACATACCATCAGTCGCCTGGACAAGCAAGGGAGTGGGAATTGTCCGGGGCATCTGAGCCGAGAAGAGACCACAAGCCAAGAGCGCATTGCTATCGTTTGCCACCATGGCTATATCCGTGAACCTAGATCGGACAGTGCAAAGTAATGACGATGTTGAGGTTGTGGCACACCATGGCCCAATGGGAGGGCACATGCAAAGGCACGATGACGGACTTCTTGTTGGCCATGAACAGCGCATCGTATTTGTATCTGCACATGTCAACGCCGGCGGGTGTGATTGATGCCTTTGCAGCTCAGGATGATCTCTGATGGCGCGACAGACTGCATCCCATGGCGGAGAACGGATCTCGAAGCCAAGCTGCCCAGCTCCTCGTCCGAGTACATGCACATTCTTCAGGAGAGAGCTCGGGGCGCCGGATCCGGCCAGCAGGCGGCGCCAAAATGGTGTGCGAGTGGGTTCTATCCTAGATTGGTACGTATGGGTTGGGTCGGTAGTTGCCGTACCGCGAAGAATCTACGGACTACGAAGTACGGAGACACAAGCGTCGCTCACTTCTGGGTCGGGGAATCCTGGCACGGGAGTGGATGTCGATGATGGTGGCTGATGTCTGAGGGCAAAGTCGAGCCAGCGTCGCTGGCCCCGTCACTGCGTCTGCCGTACGACGGCAGCGAGGTGAATGGCCGTGCACGCCTTGGTCGGCGAAAATAGTTGGCAGCGGTGATTGTGCCCAAGGAGGATGACGATGGCTTGGCTTGGCTGGCGGGACCCAATGGCAGTTCGCCGTGGCCATCAGCGAGCCGCCTTCAACGGTGAGTCGACATCACCCATGGCCGGGGGGCGCGGTGCCCCCTGACGTCATCCCAGCGCCGCGAGGGTTCTCGGAGCGACCGGAGGGTCCATCGGGTGCATCAACGGCTTCTTGGCTCCGGCTCCACGGCTCTGCTCGTGCGGCGACGATGGTCCGCTGGACGGGCTTGGAGCTTCAATTAGCCGATGCACTGCCCGGCGGCCGCAGCTGCAGGTGCCGCTCGAGTCTGTGGGCTGCTGCGAAGGAGCCCCGTCCGTGGCAGCGAGGCAAACTCCAGAGGCGAGGTTCGCGGCGGGCATGACGACGAGGGAATCCCTGCCGGGAACCACGCGGCATGCGTGGGTTCGTGCCCTGTGTCTCGAGAAGGGCTGTGACGACAGCTGCTGTCGCCGACGCTCGTCGGTGATGGGCGAGGGCGTTGACTTGACTCGCGTCAGAAGCTCTCGTCAATCATCAACACCACTGTGGTCGTCCACGGCGCAGCAGGCGATGACGCCAGGGATACTCGCTGGTGGCGCTGGCGCTGGCGCTGGCGCGTACTCGTACGTACTCGCAGGTACGGAGTACGCACTGTTAGCCGTCGTCGTGGGCCCCCCGCGCTCTGCCTCTCCCTGCGTCTCTCTCTCTCCACCAGCGACGGCCATCCATGTCTCTCTTTCGTCCTCTGCCAGCAGCAGCAGCACCCCCGACCGAAACCTTGTGGTTGGTCCCGTCTCTCCTTGGCGCCGGCTCATCAAACGCGCAGTAGCCCGAGGTGGTCTTGGTGGCCTCTGCGACACGTAAGGTATACATACATCCAGACTTGCACACATACTTTACGTAGCGGCGCCTCCGTCATGGACCGTCCCCAGTCGGCGGTGTCGTCGTCGTCGCATCATACCCCCGACTCCAACCGCAGCTCGCTCGTCTTCCTGCAGCAGCAACGCCAGCTCCAGAACCACCACAACAGCCCCTACGCGTCCGCCTCCTACCCTCGCCAGCGCAGGGACGAGAAACACAGCAGCGTCAAGGGCTCATCTCCCTCGCCGTCCGGTGCCGCCGCCGCCGCCGCCGCCGCCGCCGGCAGATTCACCGAAGAGTGGGACGCCAGCCAGCGCGGCAGCTCCATCATCGACGGCCCGACCAGGAGCAGCAGAACGGCCACCATGCAGCGCTCAAGCTCCGTCCACAGCTTCGCCGCGGGCGACGACCAGCAGCTGCCCGTCAGGAACAATACCCTCAAGAAAAAGCCATCGATGCGCCGCACCGGCAGCCTGCGCCGCAGCAGCAGCCGTCGCAGCAACCGGGCCGGCAGCGTCAGGAGCCTCGCCCTCCACTCTGCCTCGGACCCTGACGACGCCTCGAGCGCATTCTACTGCCCCGTCCCGACCACGGGCACCCCTACCGATGTCCTCGCCAACAGGTTCCAGAGTACGCTGCTCCCCGGTCCATCTGTCCATCTGTCCCTTTCCCCCATCTCTCCCCTCCGTCGACAGTCGGAGCTGACCACGGGCTCAATCTGAACAGCATGGAGAAAGGTTCTCAAAGACCTCATCGCCTACTTCCGCGAGATCCAGTCGCATTACGAGCACCGATCCAAGTCCCTCGTCAAGCTCGCCAACGTCGCCAACAACATATCCACGCCCCCCAACTTCCTCAAGTCGGCCGGCATCGACGACGCCCTCCAGTTCCTGCGCAATTACAACAGGGCCGCCATCCAGGAGGCCAACAAGGCCAAGGAGATCGAGGAGGATGTCGTCCTTGCCCTCACCGGTCTCCGGAGCGATCTGCAGCAGAAGATCAAGGAGATCAAGCACCTCTCGGGTGACTTCAAGAACTCCGTCGACCGAGAAATGGACAGCACCAACAAGGCCGTGCGCTCGCTGTCCGATGTCCTGGAAAAGAACGAGATTGATGCCGCGTCCACGACGGGCAAGCAGGACCCGTACTTGCTGCGCCTGGCCGTAGATCGCCAGGTTGAGCGCCAGCTTGACGAGGAGAACTACCTCCACCAGGCGTACCTCAACCTCGAGGGCTCCGGCCGCGAGCTGGAGTCCATTGTTGTTGGCGAGATTCAGAAGGCGTACAATGCCTACGCCGGAATCCTGAAGCGCGAGGCCGACAACGCCTACGGCGTCGTCGAGGAGCTCCGCGACGGCCCCATCGCCATGCCCAAGGACCAGGAATGGATACATTTCGTGACCCACGATGAGCAGATTGTTGATCCGACGATTCCCATGCGGTCTCCGGAGCAGATCCACTATCCCGGCCAGGATCACGTTGCCGCCCAGGAGATCCGTGCCGGTCTGCTGGAGCGCAAGAGCAAGTACCTCAAGAGCTACACGGCTGGCTGGTAAGTGACTTTGCGCACCTGGGTCGATTGACGTCCCGTCCCCGTTCAAAGTCTCGTAAGCTAACCCGGTGCGCCTTCACAGGTATGTGCTTTCGACTACCCATCTCCACGAGTTCAAATCGGCGGACAAGGCGCAAGCCCCAGTCATGTCGCTCTACCTGCCGGAGCAGAAGCTGGGTTCGCACTCGTCCGAGGGCGGATCGTCCAACAAGTTCATCCTCAAGGGCCGCCAGACGGGCACGATGCACCGAGGACACACATGGGTTTTCCGCGCCGAGAGCCATGATACCATGATGGCATGGTACGAGGACATCAAGGCCCTGACGGAGAAGACGCCCGAGGAACGCACCCAGTTTGTGCGCACCCACTCCCGGAGCCTGAGCCAATCCTCGCGCCGCTCTGCGAGCAGTGACGGCATCGTCGACGAGGACGACGACGAGCCCTTCTCGGCAACCCAGGTCGACGTCAACCCAGAGCCGCGGCCAGAGCTGGTGTCCCGACGATCCCAACCAGGTGGGCGGTTCCCGTCAGACATACAAGTCAACGCGCAGCGAGGCTTACAGGCCCCTCAATCACCCTCCAGTGTAAGCTCCGGTCGCCAGGAACACCCATCAGACGCCCAGGCGATTGCCGTCGCCGGAGCCCTCCCGGTAGCGGGATACGTTGCAGGAAGCCACTGGCAGCAGGACCACGACAACCACATGGGATACGGAGGCACGGAACGGACTCCCATGGAGGAGATGCCGTCTCAGGCGGCCATCGCCAGCCAGCAGGCGCACCACGACGGCGTGAACCCATACACGAGCGAGCCAGTGCAGCAATCCCATGCGGCGCAGGATCGCGAGGGCGGATACTTTGTCGCTCCCATTTTCGCGTCGCACACCTACCAAGAGCCCCAGCCGGCAGCTGCGGAGGGGCAGGATGACCCGAACGAGGGGGCTGACGACCTGGAGCACAGAAAGGTAGATGCCGAGGCGGACGCACACGAGCGGCCCCAGAACGGCAGCGCCAAGGGGGTCGAGTCGGCCGAAATGAACGGCGGCAACTACGTCAACGGCGGCATTGGCCGCGACAACGCCAACGTCCTCGGGTTGACTGCCGGAAGCGTCCCCAAGTCCGAGACACAGCAAGAGCTGGCGCTGCAGTCCGTGCCTGAGACGGAGGCGGCAGACCATACGGGGCCAGGCGTAACACCGTCGGCAGACAACACCAAGGCGAACCGACCGACGGGCCCCAGGGCCGACAGCGAGTCGAACATGCCCATGCCCGGCAAGTTCCCCAGGGGAAGCAGCTACGCGTCGCCTTGAGAGGAGTCTTGTTGGATACCTTGCCTGCCACATCGGTCAGGCGAACCTGATTTTCTTCCTCTGCATGCCGCGCCTCTGAACGTTTATCCTCGTCCTTCACTGTCTCTTTCTTGTTTCCTTGTGCGGCCGTGTACGAGTATTACAATGATTCCTTGGTTTTTGTTTTTGGACATTCAAGGTGGACGGGTCTCTACTGGGGGGGGAACCCGGCTGGCTGCCGGTTGCAGGATGGTTCTACGAGTGTCGGTCGGTGTCGGAGAGTGTGAACCCCCTCGCTGAGTAGTCAATCTCCCATGTATTGCGTTGGTTAATACACGAGTCTCGGTCTGATATCCCTGAACTGGCCGCCCGCCCAGCTGCAACGTCGAGGAATTGCCATGTTGGCTCTGCTGGTGAGCGCTCCTGTTTCGAAAGATTGAGTCGTGGAATGAGCCCATTCAAGGCTGGTCAGAGGCCCACCTCACCACACGTCTCCCGTCACCACGCAAGGCACAAGCACGCAGCCAGACGTCGTCGCATCCAAAGACTTCAGGCAGGCAGCGGGGTATCATGTATCATTGTAGTTACGGTGAGCTGCGTAAATCATGCCCAGTCCGCGGACCGGGTTCCGCCCCCGTGCTCCAGCAGGAAGAACCGAAAGAGACTCGCCTCACCGGTCCCGAGTGTACTATATCATGCCTGCGTGTTTCCAGCCCTTGCCACTCTCCCCACCAACTGCCGAAACTCCCCCTTGTGATTCGACGTGTGCTGCTCATCGCCAGCCACAGACTCTAGGGACAAAAGCCAACATCACGACGCTTCCGCCACAACAGCCTTTCCCTATTCTCGCCGCCAGCGGTACGCAGTGCGTACTCTCAGGGCTTGGGTATGCGGATCGTCCGGCTCGTCATCAGGCAGCCGTGCACCATGAACATCAGCACCACGGGGTGGAATTCCAAAATCGAGCCCTCGAACCAGGCCCCGAGGGGCAGGTCCTCCAGAACCCAGCCATTGTAGATCCAGTAGGCCATGATTGCGTCGACGCCGAGCGACGTCGGGATGGGCGTTCCCTCAAAATACTTGCTCTTGCCCGAGGCGTCCTTGGGCAGGACCTGGACGGTGACGTTGAATCGGGCAAGGCGGGTGAGACCGCATAGGACGAAGAACGTGAGCCCAACGGTGTCGAGGATAGATCGGAGGCCGAGAGTGAAGGCAACCATGGCTGGGGCGACACCAAACGAAATCTGGTGGAAAGAATATCTGTTAGCTTCAACGTCGCAGGAACGATATGCGATGGATGCGACGGCCAGTACCAAGTCGGCGAGCGAATCCAGCTCCTGTCCCATGAGGCTGCTCTTATTCCTCCACCGCGCAACCCGGCCGTCGAAAAAGTCAAAGAACAGGCCAAAGGGCAGGAAGCCCAGCGCAATCCACACGTTGTCGAAGGCGGTCGGGTCGCCGAGGCAGTACCGCAATGATGAGAAGATGGACATGACGCCGCAGAAACCTGTCCGTCGCCGAGCCGACATTAGCGACCGCGTGCACACTCAGCCATTGGCGGGTCGAGGGCCGCGCATACCGTTCATGAGGGTGATCAGGTCGGCCAGGTGCATCGCGCGCACGAGAGAGAAATGTCCCACGTCGGCCGACAGCAGCGTCTTCTGCTTGTCGATGGCTTCGCACGCGTCTCCGTTAGCCAAACTGCTCCCCCCCCCCC
>JALHBX010000305.1:0-29657 GCA_024340025.1 Tolypocladium tundrense | reverse complement strand
GCCTGCGGCAGGCTCTTTCTTTTCCCTCCGGGGGCCCTCCGGGGGGGGGGGGGGTTTGAATCATCAGCGATTATGTATGAAGTTGCATTCGGGCGAGAACGAATAGAGGCTGCACGGGGTCAAATTCAAGATGGATAGTCCAGAAAGGGACAACAGACATCTGTGAGTGGCATGCGCACTGATGCGTCAGCCAAGGATGAAATTCCCACAAAGACCTCCAAGGCACCAACTATGCCATCTGGAGTAAACCGAGCACCTGGAGCATAAGTAGGCTAAGCGGCACGAACGGCCCAGTTCCCATGGGCACAGAGTGAGGTGCGTGGAATTGACTCTTGAAATCATCATGTCTCATTATTGGGTTAATCAACCCAAGTTTCTATCTCTGCACTAGCCAAACGTTATAACGCCCGCCTTGCTTTGGCCAAATGGCTATTTCACTGCAAAAAGTCCTCCGCCATTGTTTCACGCAAGCTCCTGGATGTTGGACTCTGTGACGTTCGCCTTGGCCTGTGCAAGCAACAGCCTCTGATTATCCATGTCAAAGACGACATACGCAGACTGAAGGAATGGAAAGCCCAAAGACGCCAGGTCCTGGCTTGGGGAGATTGGAAGCGTGCAACCGGTCGCGCGCGCTCCCGGTCCGTTGCCTGGCCGTCCGTTGCCTGGCTTCTCGGGGAGGACGAGCGTATCCAGGGGCACGTTTATCTTGATCTTGTCCTGGTTGAAGCCGAACATGAGCATCGACTGGCTGTTGAGGAGGTTGCAGTCGACCGGACCAAGGCCAGCCTGTGGGGAAAACGTAGTGCCGAGGGCCCTGGCCATCATTTTGATCGAGGCAGCCGGGATGCCAATCCCGGGATTCCCGGAGTCGAGCAAGCTGACTCCGAGGCCATTGCGTGGTGTCATGTTCATCACAGGCGGCCTTCTCGGCGCTCGGCTGTTCAAACGTCCACCTCCCATGACCATCTTCAGGGAGCTGAACTGGATAACAAAGGAAGGCATGGTACCGTCATCTTTTGGTTGAATGGGAGCCTCCTGAAGTTCACCAGTAAACTTCGCCGTGTCGACGCCGCCGAACACAACGGACCCGCTTCCAGCTCCTATACATGCTGCGTTAGAGTCCGAACACGGTTTGAGGCAGTCTGGAGTCACACTCACGGAAGTCGTTTGTGTACAGGCCGAAAGCATTCGACTTGATGGTGCCGACGTTTTTCATGTGCGCCACGAGGTTTGGATAGGGACCCTGCGCCGCCTCCCCCTGCACCGGGCCAACCCCAAAGATGGAGGACAGCGGAGTCTTTGGTGGCAGCTGGCCGTTGGAGAAGAGGCCGAACTGTGTCGCTGGGATGGTCGCGCCGCCGAGCCCCGCCGCCGTCTTGATAAAGCTGCCTTGGAAGCCAGCGCCGTTGGCAAATCCGGCCTCGAACGGCTCGTTAAGGGGCGTAACGTCCTGAGCAGCGTTGGGGTCGAAGGAGCCGGCGACAAATCCGGTCCTTGTGGACGCGTCGCATTGTTGCTGCTCGTCCTGGCAAATCGGGGAGCCCGTCTGAGGAACGATGATGTCGCTGCTGCCCGTGTCGAAGATGGCTTTGAGCGTCTGACCCTCCATGGCGAATTCGATGATCGGCACGAACGGGTCGAGTGTTGAGTTTTGGGAATATTCTAAACCGGCTTGAACCACGCTGAGGGGGGCGGCTGCGTCCTGCGCGATCGCCCGTCCGCCAAAGGCGAAGAGAAGGCCAATAGCAATGAATGGAGCCATTCTGGATGTCGGTAACCGGGATCGATCCATGGGATTGCATCACGATTCATTAATGTGTTGGGGACAAGAGACTTTAATATACCGCCCTGATGCCTACGTTCCCCAGCCCAGACCAGTTCAAGCCAACTCCGCACTACTCAGCCACGGAAGGAGTTTACATGACTCGATGATTACTAGTATGCCGTCAGTATTCTCCGGGATATTCTCCGTGATCAGAAGGCAAGATTCTAGAAGGCGTTCCCTGCGGGGGCGCCGTAAAACGACCATCTCGTGCTATCCTGAAACACGGAGTCCTGTCAACCCGCGAGCTTGCCTCGGAATGGCCGAGAACAGCTGGACAATCTAATGTTTTGAAACACGCCATGGCCTAGCGAGTGGCACTACGTCGGGTTAAACTCTGGCCGGGCTTGCCGGGCACACTCGCCAGTTGAAGTTCATGAATCGTCACTGTTTGGCACAAGTCGCTAGCTGAAGTTCATGAATCGTCAATGCCTGGTATTTAAGGCAGGGCTTGTCTGTCTAGAGGTCCGGCTACCATCTAAAGCTCTCCTCAAAGTAATCTATCCGGAATCCGCCCGTCAATGCATGGACAACTGCGAGTCTTGAGTCATCTGCCATCTTGGCCGGACCACATGCCACCACCGCCAAAGCGTCATGTTTGCCAGCCCTGGCGGCCGCCGACATGACCACCGCCCCGGCGTCGGGACGTCTAGAATGTTGCCGCACCTCGGGCATCTGCACAATGGCAATGTCCCCTGCATGCGAGGATATGTACAGGTCGACGGAGAAGGCGGCGTTGCTCATAGTCAGAGCATCGCTAATCTCCTTCAGCATCACGTCTCGCGCAAAGGCTTCTTCACGCACCGACCAGTGCAGCTGTATCGACTTTAACGACCCTTGCGCAGCTCCCGTGAGGGATTGCAGGTATGAAAGGGCCGTGACAACACCGCTGCCGCCGACGATGAATACGAGATGGTCGTACTGGTCGAATCGTTGCGAGTGCCCATACGGGCCGTCAACCAGCACTCTCAATGGGGTGGGCGACTCCCCCCCCGCCAAGTCTCGAAGTCGACGGCTGAAACCGTCGTACGGCCGAATGAGAAATGTCATGCTCTTCATGCTCGGCTCTAGCGGCAGGATATCATCGTCATCACCTGCTCCCCCCAGGTTCTCATCCGAGTCAAGCAGTGGCACTTGCTCGCCAAGGGATTTGCCAGAAGGATCCCAGCTCGAGACAGAGGCAACCGTAAAAGGGTGTGATTCCCAGCAGCGAGTGTCGTCTAGAACCATCAGGTAGTAGTAGGTCCCTGGTTTGACCGTGTAGACTGCTTTGTCGAGGGGGATGGTAAGTCTGATGATGTTGGTGGCGTTGCTGTAGAATGCGGAAGCAGTGCTCCTCCAGGACTTCGGATTGAACGCGATGATCCGGATGAAACGCATCAATCTGTCGATGGCCCAGATGTATATCGGCACCCAGAAGAAGCCGTCATATTTGCCCTTGAATATTGATACATGGCTGTTTCCTCAGTCAGTTCTGGGGTCTCAGGCGCTGCAACTCAGAAAGAGTCCTACCCGAGCATGAATAGCAGGACCAGCAGGGACAGTGCGACGTGCAGAATCAAGAAAAGTTCATAGTGTCGCCGTCGAATCCAGTAGATGGAGCAGGGAAGTAATGCGGACATTGCTAGAGTGGCCTGTCGGTTGATGTCTTGGTAAGCACAAAGGACTGGCAGCAGGGCTGGAGGGTACATACGAGCACTCCGGCATTCCAAAACCACTCCCTAAACCACAAAGCGTAATAAGTCCAACCCCCGTCTGGAAATTTGTCAACTTTGTCAGCTCCTGAGCAACTCAACAGGGTTCGGCAACCGGGGCCGACCCGGGTCTCTTAGAACGGCGACACCGTCTCACTTACCTATAAGGATCAAGACTGTGTATCCGATTGAGTGGACAATGGCATGGATAGTCGCAATCCGTGCCGCCCCACGATGAAAGTTGTTGTACGTTGAGTAATCCCAGCCCGTCAGCCAGATAGCCAGGTTGTTCCTCATCCCTGTAAGCCAGATGACTGGGAAGCACGCAAAAGAGATAATGCCCGTGCGGTCAGAGACATAGCGAAGTATTTGCTTCTCCTTGGTGGGAAAGTAGAAGTTCTCCTCGGTGATTCTGTAGCCGTAGACGGAAAAGGCGACGTTTAACACGAGATATGCAAAGATGGTGAGCGATTGAATGCGCGGCGGAACGGTCCCGAACCACGAGAAGCTCTGAGAGCTCCGATACCCAAACGTCGCTGGGAGGGTGACATTGCGCTTCAGCCAAGACCCGCCGGGCCTCGCCAAACATGAGCCGGGTCGGCTGCCACAAAGGCGCGAGAGCACCTGGAAGAGCTTATTGGAGACACCAACGGCCACCACGGCACCCCAGAACAGAGTCATGGCAAGCCTACAGGCCGTCAGCACTCCTCGGAACAGAGCATGGTCGCAGGCACGCAGCATGAACATACCCATAGAGGAAGTGATGTCTGTTAACATAAGCAACGGCGTCCTAACTTGCGGTTAGTCGTGGCGGAGGCAAGGGTTCGCCGGATGTGGGCTGACCAGGGTGTCGTTCCAGACTCGGAAGAAGTCTGCCGACGGAAGCACGACTTCATCGAGCGGGTTGTCTGAGCTGAACGAATCGTTTTGGTTGATTCTCCTTAAGCGCTTCCAAATGTCGTCTGGCATATACTCTGCAACGAGAGAAAAGGGAGGGATAGGAGTTTGAAGGACCTCCTGGCAGCTGGCATTGTGCGCCGCGAGCGCCGCGTCGCGAGCCTCGGTTCCGCAATTCTGGTGAAAGCAAAGATAGATCGACGACAGGGCGAGCCGGTTCCGGCACGACTGCTCAAACTTGGACTCGCCAGGGCCCGCAGGGCTGAAGACCACCGACTGGAAGCACTTGTGACATGCACTGCCACAGGTGCTTTCGGTCTCGGCGAAGACGGGCAGCAGATGCGGGAGGAGCGCTAGCCCGAGCAAAGGCCTCATCGCACCGGTTTCAGGTCGACCGGCACGATGCGGTCATGAACGGGTTGGCCGCAAACCTGCGCTTGCCGTGAGGTGCGGAGCAGAGGCGATGAGGGTTGAGGGCGCCAGCCCACGAGGAACGAGAGGTGTCGGTGTTTGTTGTGGGCGTTGCGACGTCTGCTGGGTGCGCGTCGGGGTCAGCTGGGTTACGTATCAGATGGCATTCCGTCCGATTGATAAGATTTCACCCGCCAAGGCCGAGGCCCCACGGCCCCATAAAACGCCGCATCCGGAATACCTATTTAAACGGCGAGGTCACTTTGGTCGTCCAGTGACCCAATGATCACGAGGCAACATATTTACTTTTCTGTCTAGCCAAACTACCAGCTAAAGGTCTCATCTAACAGGACTACGCCGCGTCTCATTGAGCCGCTGCGGGCGAGAGTCGTCACCGTCTGCCTCACCTCGTCGGCCATGCCCGGGGGACCACAGACGACGACCCCGATCGGTCCCTTGTCGTTGCGAGTTTCGCACAGCTCTCCCTTTAATATGCCCCCGATCTTGAGCCGTGAGCCGGCGCTGATTTCCACTTGCACAGCGGGCGGGAGACTCGCAATCTCGTCTTTATAGGCCTCGAGCAGGCTTTCGTTCCTCATTCCCCAGCACAAGCGAGCGCCCCGTGGCCCGGCCTCGTGGAGCAGCGGCAGAACCGCGCTGATCCCGACGCCTCCCGCGATGCAGAGCAACGTGGTGCACTGCGATAGCTGCGACGTCATTGCCGAGCCGTACGATCCCTCGACGAGGACGGGCAATCGGATTGAGCCACCCGCTGCTCGAGACGCTAGGCGTGCCGTGATGCCCGATCTGACACGGATGACAATCGACATTCTGGTGCGAGTACCTGAGGGAGATGAGGTCGTGGAAGAAGACGAACTTCTGTCGCCCAGTCCGTATGAATTCGTACTGGCGTCGGCCGTTTTCTCCGACTTGCTCCTCGTGGTGGCTTCGTCGCTGGATCCCTCATCAAATGCGACAAAGGAGGATGCCACAGAAAACGGGTGGTTCTGCCAGAAGAGAAGCGTCAAGGTCGGGAAGTAGAGATACACGATGCCATGGGCATAGATGCCGTCAATGTCCAGCCGCAGGTACTCCCCGTTGGTGCCGGGCACCTCGGAGACGGTAGCCGTTCGCCAGCCCCCGAGAACCATGCGAGCTACGCGGATGATACGCTCGAGGACCCAGATGGCAACAGCGATAAAAAGCCAGATCTCGTACCCCCATTTGTACTGGTACCGGTGCCAGATATGGTAGTAGTAGCCGACAAGGAAAAGCACGACCAACAGGTGGTGGGCCGAGAGGAAAAGCTCGTAGAATCTCTGCCGAATTGCGTACACAGATGCCGGCCACAGCGCCACTGCTGCCACTGTTGCGACTATACCCCATATCCAGTAAGTTTGGGAGGCCTCGCTGGCATAGTCGCCAAAGGTCTTGTAGTAGGCGAGCAGTATGGCGGAGTGCAATACCGTCTGGATGATTGCCCAGTACCCCAGCCAGCGGTGGAAGAGCAGGAACGTGTCGTAATGCCAGCCCGTGAGATGCAACAGGATATTATTCCGCGACGCGAACACGAACAGCGCCACAACGTTGCCCATGGCCAGGATCCCCGCGCGATTGCCGATGGTACTCATCTCTTGCTGGCGAAGCGTGGGGAAGGTGCTCTGCGGTTGGATGTTGTCGTACGGCGCAATCAAGAAGATGAGGTTGAGAATGCTGATCACGGCGATGTACGCGCTCTGGCCCCGAGTGGGCATGAATCCACCGCCCATCGCAGCGCGGGAGACGGGCTGGCGGTGCTTCTGTCCCCAGAGCGGCGGGTAGTTGATGACCGAGTTGAGCGCCGTCCAGGCCCGGCTCCTGTTGAGAGAAGGTAAGAAGCGGAAGAGGGAGAAGACGACGGGCAAAAACAGGGCCACCAGCAGTAACACGGTCGTGTACCGCGCATGGCCGGCCTCGTTGATCTCAAACGACGTCATCCCGTTGTACTGTTTCTGCCAGTCCGCGGCAGCAATGAAGCTCGTGACACTGAGGTGCGCCTTGGGCTTGATGACGGGCAGCGGGCTGTCGACTCCCAGGGCTACATGGTCGGGACCAGCTCGAACCGAGTTGCGCATATGCTGATGGCCGTGTTGATCGTTTCCTGCTCGAGTTCCATTGTCACTCGCCTGTGCCTCGTCCCTCCGCGCAGCGGCGAGTGTTTCCGTGTACGATGCCACCGGCTTCCAGCGATAGTCTGACACCGTTGAAGATGCCAGATGGCCGGCCCAGTAGTCCTCAATAACGCCCAGGTCGGGGTCGCCGTGCGTCGGGCAATACGTGTCGATGCAGATCGCGAGCGTGCGAGTGAATGCAGGATCGCTAGCGTAGCATGTGGGAGGCGTCATGGTCACCGAGTGACCGCTGCCGTGCTGGGGGCCGTCTTTGGGCGTGCAGTTCAATATGCATCTGCCTATGACGCCCCTGCATGCGAATGCACATGGAGGCTGATACATGGTCTTTCCTAAGCCGATGAGCCCGCGGCCGTCGGCGAGGGTGGGCGGCACATAGAGGCTGATCAGCAGCCCGTAGGCGAGAGCTGCTATCATCGTCAACTGTGTAGCTTCTCGTGTGATGAGACTGAGAAGAAAGGAATGGACGTATTCGAGTGCTTGAGACGTTCGAATCTCTGCGCTCGCAGCGAATGTCGTGACGGTGTTTGGAAGCTTAATAACATCGGGGTCTTCCAACTTCTGGGTTACATTCAGGAAAACATCTGCATTTCAAGGACTTACAAACAACCAATGGCCAGTTAGCTATTGCATCCATGCAGCAAACATGTTGCTCATACTTGCTCAAGTTGCTCGCCAAGGCTGGGTACTGACTCCAGCAGCCAGGGGTCCCGCTTAACCTTGTTTCAAGCACCCGCGACGCACAGCACCGCCTGTTCTAGAACATAACGTCAAACCAACGCACTGATGGACGTCTCGAATCCGGCTGTAAGTTATATTTGTGCAGCGTAAGGTCTAGGATTGTCATTTTGAGCTGTATTGAGCAACCTCAGCTGTCGACTGCACCGGTCTTCAATCCTGGCTGAGAGCCTACCGCCTGCAGTAGGATCAGGCCTTGCAGGCAATAAAGTCTTGAATTCGGCGAGAATTCGAAGTTCCCTGCTTCAAATGACAAAGGGGACAATGCAGCTTCCGTTGTTCGACTGTGATTAACGACTCGGCCGGTTGATGGCAAATGCAGCTCGCTCCATGTTGCGTACACTCTGCCGAATCCCCAAAAAACCGCTGTATTCGAGTCTCGTTGCAAGCCTCGTTGCACTCCGTATCAACATGGCCCCGGATCTTGATGACGGAGAGTGAAAGGTGCTCATAATCGTTGCAAGTGAAGACGCGATCGACTTCGCTGTTGGACTGCTCCACAATATCTTGCAACCGGCCATTGGCCCTGACCTACGCCGTGCCCTTAAGGGACGTATACTAGCTTTTCGGTCCAGCTCAACTGTCAGCAGAAGTGGTGTGAAGAAATAGAATGGGACTAGGTGAATGTGGTGTAATTCCAAGGCGGGAAAAAGAAGTGGTCGTTTACCTCGAGAGAACTGATGTACACATGCGCTGGTCATCGACCTCAAGAGCGTCGATGTATGGCTCAACGACTACCTTGGTGCTCTGCGCAGCCCGTTTGTGTGGCATGCCGAGGCTCGAGAGAATTGTTGTTACGAGTAATTGACCAGATCCACTCTCTCATACCAAACGCCCTTCATTTGTACACAAACTTCAGGGCACGGGTGCATGCCAAGATCAGCCTACCATGGCACGCGCCAAGAGCGCCTTACGAGTAAACCTGCTCGTATCCCCTGATATTGCGCTGGTCCGCCACGATCCGTGGCTCACTCCGTCGATCGGGGCTCGTCGCTGGACATCAACGTCAGATAACAGAAAAAAAGTTCTCGAAGCAGAGTAGCTGTTTCATGTTCTTCTTGGGCGGCAGAGCACATTGTACGTAAGCGAGTATTTTGCGACTACCCAATGTCAACGGACTAATTGAACATGGCCAGCATCTGCGTTGAGTTTTTTTAAGTTTGTTCAATATGAACCTCTCTTTCTGGTTCAAGTCTTGTTTGAGCGAGTCAACGCGCCACCATTCGCTGCATCCACAGAGACTCTGGAGGAACAACCTTTCGCGCGAGATCGTGCCAACAGTATTTCAGGTATACTCCAAGGACAGCCATTGTAATTTACAATTCGTCGTCTCGAGATGGGGGACAGGCCCTGCGTTTTACTGCACTCTGGTAGCATAGCATAGATAACGCATGCAACCCATTATATATTGAACAGGATCCGCTAGATACGCCGCTTCTACCCTTTCTCGACCTGGCCCGACGATGTGTGCAAAGTGGAAATTGACCGCGAAGTATTCGCCAGCACCTAGCCCAACCATATTTGCTAAACCCGTTGCGCCGCCCCGAGTCCTGTCGTCTAAGCCATTTGCCCCCTCCCAATTTGTACCCAGTCCCCAAGAGGACATGCTCCCAACGAAAACTCATGATTGGTTTGAGTGTCGACATCGCCGGGCAGTTTGGTAGCCGATGTGGAGTTCGTCAATCAGGCCGCTTCGCCGGTCTAGGGTCTTTTGGCTTGGTGCAGCATGGCTTGGGACTCTTCGTTATCGGCCTCCGGTAGGAGGGGTTGAAGCCGCCGCCTCCGTCAGGTCGAGACGGGCTAAGAAGAACCGCGGTAGATTTTCCGGATCGCGAACGCCGACACACCTACGTGCAGTATGGTCAATGAAGGTCCGACGAGCGAGGTTCAGTGAGAGGACAACTAACATTCCGTCTTGCTCCAAGTGGCGGTCGAGCTCGTCGCGCCGGTACGCCGCGATTTGCCTGGCGGAAATCTTCATAGCCATGGGGCTTGCGGTGGTAGACAGTGGGCTTGCATAGGCAGAGGGCCAGGGAGACATCCATCCTGGCAAGCATGGGAGAATGGACAGTGGAGGATGTTTGGAATATGAACGGTCGAGAAACAAGTGAATTGGCTCCCGCCCAGTCGAGTGGCGGCAGCTTTATACCATTGAGTGCGTAAAGAAGGAGCAAGCAGCCCCACGTACCCAGAGGTAAGGAGTACACGTCATACAAACGATTCGTGCCGTCCCCAGCCCAGCAGAAGACCTTCCCGCAGTCAATCAATTTGACGAGGCTCTTTCCAGACGGATTGATCACTGTCGGCGCGAGCAGCCAGCTGATAACACCTGCCGGGTGTTGTGGCAGCGCCACGGTGAACTTCTACGAAAGTTAAACTCATATCGCAGCTGGGTAGGCTTAAAGCACGACTGGTCGACTCGCTATATCTACTCTTGGAGGAATATTCAAGAATCGTCGCCTCGTTGATTCGAATCAGCAAGGGTGTCTCAAGCTCAACTTGTGAACTGTCTGCGTCGAAGTTCTGTCCTGAAAGTTTTGTCCTGTTGAACATGCTAAATGAAGTTCTAACCAGCTCGAGTTGGGATTGAGGCATTAAAATTATAACAGACTCACTGTCTCCGCCTTTAGAAGTGGTACGAATTCGCCAACTAACGCGAGATATGGCACTTCTTACCGCGACAGCGTGCTCATGAGACAGCCAGTCGCAACGAGCAGCAGCCTCAACGGACGAAGATCAGAAATATATTCCAGGTTGTTAAAAACGAGATCAACAGTGCCAAGGACAAGTGGACGATGAATCGACCGTTTCCCACCATCGTTGCCCGGGCCGCGGCCGACAGACCCGTCTTCATCGCGGCCGCGCCGGTCGCCACCAAGCTCAGCCACAATGGTCCGCCCTGACGAGATCCCCGCTGACGACGACACGGAGATGGATCCGTACGAAGATCCAGCTACCCCCATCCTCACCTGTCGTGTTACTCCGGCCGCAGCGCTCCGCAGCAAAGCGTGGGAAACGTATGGGGAGTCGGCGAAACGAGGACAGTAAAAGTACGGCACAGAGGCCGCGAGGTAGTGGCGGGCCAGCGGATGGCAGCCGAAGAAGGACGAGTACGTAGGTAGTGGGCAGATTGTCAAACACCTTGCCCCAGGCCTTCGCCATGATTTCCCCACGATGCAAGATCCGGCACGAGCAATATACCTACCACAATCCCATGCCCACATTCTCCCTAGCATTACCATAGCGCACCCCTTTGTTTCCGGTCATTACAACCAGCACACTCCCTTAGCGACTACCGCTAGCGACAGGGACGTCGCCTTTTCCTTCTCACCCTAGCATTTGATACGGAATAGTACTATCCCCGGGAGGGACCAAGACTGCCCCAAGAAATCCCCTGGAAATCCTAGTATAGGCACCTAGACTTCCCCTAGATTTCTACCCGGGGTGGCCTTCCCTAGGTGAATCCCCCCGAGGAATCCCCTAGAAGGCACCGAGGATATACCGGGCTTTCCCCATGATTTCTTCTATAAGAGGCATGCCCCTACGTTTACCTGAGATAGAGGGCATCTCGTTTTTAATAACCTGGAACATATTTCTAATTACGCAGTTCACACCGGGACTCTCTCCTAGCGGTAATCAGTCCGCAAAGTAATCTGCCCGTTGCATATTCCAACGGGAGGTATCTTAGCAGCCTCCGTCCCTCGTGAAGCACTTGCAAGTCCGTCACCGCCGAAGACCTCCACCTATGCAGGGATGCCACGAAGTCGTTCATCTCTTGCAGAAAAATGTCCGATACTTCAGGAGGCTAAGAGAAACTATGTGCTAAATGGCTTAGCGCGGCCATCATCTGCCGTACCCAACGCGGCGCAGTTCGCCGCACTTGGTTTTTGGTTGGTTAGGTGATGGAACTTTTGGCTTTCGGCCCGCCATGGAGATCGCGGCTTCTATTACTCGCGTACGCGTCAGCGGCCGCGGCGCTATGACTTGGGGTCTCTTGAGCAGGACTAAAACCTCTAGGACTGGCTTAGCCACGCTCATATGTGGTATAAGAAGCACGAGACGACGGTTTCGGCCATGCTAATAATCACCAAGACCCGATAGGACGGACATCAGATAAGGTTGGACGTTGCGATATGCTCTTCTCTTCCATCGTCATCATGGCTCAAACCGCTTTAGCGACTTACAGACCCGCCGAATGGGACCGCCAGTCGCGCGTTGTCATGGCGTGGCCAAGTCCGCAGAATGACTTCTTTGCCGAGAGCCCAAAAGATCTAAAGCCAGCAACAAAGGAAATCTCGGCCGTTGCTGAAGCCGTGGCGCTGTTCGAGCCTGTCACGCTCCTGGTCGGCACTGAACGGCTCCAAGAGGCCGAGAAGCGATTCGAAAAGAACAAGCAGATCAAGCTGCTCCCCATTCAGGGCTACAAGCTTGACCTCTGGGTGAGAGACATCGCTCCGACGTATGTGGTCAACGACGACGACAAGCGCGCTCGCCTCTACGGCGTCGACTACAACTTCAACGGCTGGGGGGGGAAGTACCCCGTTGATGCATCCGTCTCCCTCGCGTCCATGATTCTCGACGACATGAAGACTCCCCGTGTCGCTAGCTCCCTGGTGACCGAAGGCGGCTCCCTTGAGGTCGATGGCGACGGCACCCTTCTCATCACAGAAAGCTCCATCATCAACGACAACCGCAATCCCGGGAAGAGCAAGAAGGACATTGAGGCCGAGCTCCAACGAACTCTCGGCGTCGAGAAGATCATTTGGATTCCTGGTCGAAAGGGGCTTGAGATTACGGACAGTCATGTTGACGGCCTTGTTCGCTTTGTGGCGCGCGGCAAAGTGCTCCTCAGCAAGCCCAGCGAGCTCGACGACAGCGTCTGGACCAAGATCTACGACGAAGCCTACGACATCTTGTCCAGCTCCACCGACGCCAGGGGCCGCCGCCTGGAAATCGTCGATATCGTCGAGGCGGATATGTACTCAATCGGCCTCGATCGGCAGACACTGAAGGACATTGAAAGCGGCAAGGAGGACCCGCCGGCCTTGAATTACGTCAACTATCTGCTCGTCAACGGCGGGGTGATCTTCCCACAGTTCGGCGACAAGAAGGCGGATGCTGCTGCTCTCAAGGTGATTCGTAACTTGTACAAGGACAGAGAGATTGAGCCTGTGTACATTGAGGAGCTGCCAATGCTGGGTGGCGGGATTCATTGCTCGACGCAGGAGGTTCCTGTGCCCCAGCGTTGAGGATGGATGCGTCTTCGGCCAATGCATGTGCAATTCATGGCCCCTGCTTTTTATTTATCTCAATAGAATAGGCTGTTATAAAGTACCCGGCTACTAGCGCAAAGAGCTCATACGTAGCTTGGAAGAAATAAAAGATACCGCCTATGAAGAAAACACGGACAAGGTTTACACCCTGTTCACGTCCTGGGACCCTGGACGTGGTGCGTGTTACCTACTTTGGGGCGTGTAAACTCCACCGTGATATGTTCTTTTGGGTGGCAATCACCACCGTGGAATGAGAACCTGCTTTAACAATCAATTAAGTAGTTCATGTCGGGTCAATATGGCATTGTTGGCTCTGCAACTTTTATGAAGTCATCTGGGCCAACTTGGCAGTGCAACGAAGCGCCTCAGCCACTCTCGTCCCACCGTCTCTGGTATTTTGCGCCGAGCCTGGTGACGGATGGGTCATGAAAACAGAAAGCCGTGGTCCCTGAATGAATGCCGTGGCAGCAGCACGTTTTAGGACCACTTGCGTTAAGCGATTGATTGACCCTCAAGCCCTCGGCATGGCTCAGGGCGCGGTGCTTGGGTCTGACCCAAATACGAAGTGCAACCAATCTTACGACGACTTACCCTCCCGAGGCAAGTGCTATAGGCCAGAAATCCGAAACAGAAGGCCGCGATCACATCAGGTCTAAAAGTGGCTGCAAGTTCAGGCTTTTGAGATTCGATGAAGGTTAGAGCCTCAAGGGGGAAGGAAGAGTACGAAGTACCTGGTAACGTGACCCGAATCCAAGACTCATTTCCCACATCCAACCACCCAAACCAACCACAACCAACCACCCAGTCCAAGCCTTGACAGTCCAAGTCTCGATGCCAAACCCCCCCAATGCCTTTAGTGGACATCCTGACTTCCGGTGCGAGCCGCCTAAAATCAAGCTTTTGTCGCTCCTCCAAGCAACTGTATTCAGCGCACACCATTTCCGAAGAGAGCATCGCCCGCTACTGCTACGGAGGGTACCACCCTGTCCGGATCGGAGATCTCTTCAACAACGGCAGGTATAGGGTTGTGAGTAAGCTCGGCTATGGAGTTTACTCTACCGTTTGGCTTGCCTATAACATCGAGTAAGTCTGGTACAAAGCTAGATAAGGGCAGATTCTAAGCCAAACCCAGAACCAAGACACACGTTGCATTAAAAGTTCTTACGTCGGATACTTTTGGGCGCGGCAAAGACAGCTTTGAGCTGGACATCCTCAAGCACATCCGAACCCAGAGCAGGCCTCATCCCGGTGCGAGCCATATTCTCGGGCTCCTTGACGATTTCCAGCTTAGCGGTCCACACGGGAAGCATGTGATTCTTGTCTTTAGGGCCACTGGCCCGGACATGGGGAGATACAGGCGGCTGTTCCCAAAATTGAGGATCCCATTGCCTCTCATGAAGCAAATTTCGAGACAGCTCCTGCTGGCTTTGTCATATCTACACGACACGTGTCGAGTCATCCACACAGGTCAGTTCATGCCTGCGCGTAGACAAACGCGGCTGTGCCAGCCTTCTTGATTGCAGCTTGGCACTGACAGTACCCATAGATATCAAGCCCCAAAACATTCTTGTTGAAACCCCAGAGATCAACAGGATGTTTGAACAGCTACCTCCTGAAGCGTTTATGTCGCATGGGTCGTCGCTGGAGGAGCCAAATGGCTTTTACAGAGAGTCAACACAAGTCTCGTCAGCCAAGGAGGACATCGCTCATCCAACAGAGCTCTCTGTTCGATTAGCAGATTTTGGAACATGTAAGGCCCTCGATCTATTGAAAAGAATCAGCGGACCTAATTCACGGCGTCTAGCAAGTTGGTTCAACGAGCACCTGACAGAGTGGATTCAACCGCAAGCACTTCGAGCTCCGGAGGTAGTGCTTGGAGCTGTCTGGGACTACAAAGTCGACATCTGGAACTTGGGGTTGATAGTGAGTTCCACTCCCGGATGCTGAGAAACGCCGCCCTCGGCAGATGTGATAACCGTGTTCGCAACTAGATCTGGGAGCTTGCGGAAGGGAGGCTTGTTTTTGACGGCACGTGGACCGCGAATGCTCCATACACCCCCGAGGCCCATCTAGCACAAATGATGGCTGTCCTTGGAAAGCTACCTGGACCACTGTTGGAGCGATCCAAGAACCGAGATCAATACTTTGACGTTGAGGGTAGGTGGCCGCATGCTGCCCTCGGCCGCATTGAATTTCTGCTGATTCCCATAGGCAACCTTCTTATGCCATCATCTTTTCCGCCTTGCTCTCTGGAGCAGTTCAGCAAAAACCCCGACCTCTCTGGCCCGGAAAGGAAGGCATTCTTGGCATTCATTGCCTCAATGATACGACTGAACCCTGAGGAGCGTCCTGATGCCAGCAAGCTGCTAGGATCAGAATGGCTGGGATAGCTGCGAATGTTGTCGCTCGGTCAGCCATTCGGCCATTTACGAGCTCATCGATGACTCCGAGGACAGCACGAGCAGTGTTAACGGTGAGATTTGTTTTGTAGAATTCATTCACAGTTCATACGAAAGGCAATGGATAAATCACTTTATTTGTCGCCGAATCAGCGCTACATTCCTTCAGGCCGTGCAGAGTCCGTCATGGACCGAAGGCGGGTTCGACGACGCCTCACCCCAGTTGTAAGTGCCAAGGAGGGCCCCAATCTCGGTTGATCTATCAGCACGAATATAATCGTCTATAGTAAAAAAAGGTCAGTACGTAGGACGGAATGCATTGAGACAGGTCCGGAGAGGCTGGTGCATCGCCGTTCACTTACTCTGTGTGGCGAAATACCACCAGTCGTTGGATCGGACGGCCAGGTCGGTGAGCTGAGAAATCACATCATCGAAGTCCTTCGAAGGCGTTAGTAATATTCATTCTCATCATAGAACCACTTGCGAGAGGCTTGCCGTATTTCTCGTATCATAGATCGCATGCTTAGACCAGGCAACGTACACCTTTGCGTGGTCTTTATTCTTGACGTCGTCCGGACCTCCTCTTGGTTGCGATGCAGTGCAATCATCGAAAGTATCTTGAATCTGGTCCCACGTCTTTTTCAAGTAGCCGGAATGCTCGGATAAATAGATCTCGTTAGGCCGCCATTGAGAATCCTCCATGCGCTTCCATACCACAATCACTCTCTCCCAGTCGTAGGGGTGCCCAAACAAACCCTCGGGGTTGAACCCGTCCTTCTGGAAGAACAGGTTGTACGCGACGCGGACGCTATCCTCGGCGCATCGCTGATACGAGTAGTAGATTGGAAAAGACTGCGACTGGTTTCCAATGCCCTTGTCCGGCGTCACACAATCGCATCCTGCGTCCGGCCAGTCACAGAGCTTCGACGAAGGGGTCTGTTGATTGCCGTTTTGAGTAGCCGATACCGGTATACACGGCTTCTGGTTCCTGGCCTGTGCAAAGAACCACATTGGCTGTGCCTTCATAGCAAGACTGACGCCGCCGGCGCTTAGAAGCTTGTTCATGTCACAGTCACTGACGGGCGTGACTGCCATGGCCGCCACGGCCAGGCATGAGCCGGCGAGCAGGGACTTGACGATAGAGGGCTGCATTTTCTCAGGGTCGAGCTTTGCAGCGTGTTTACAACTGGACTTTCATGTCGTGGACTGGCAGTTGAAGTCCAGGCTTTAAGCATCCCTTAGGCTCCCCTTTAATCACCTATTGAGTGTGCCAAGAAGAGGCCAAAGCAGAAATCGTTTTACTCGTACGAAAGTAGTAATAGTGTCTCAGGTGCTCCTTAGGTCTGTGCCTCACACTAATAATGTCGCACCGATTTAGGAATATAAGGTACATGACTTGATTGATAGCCTAATTAGCCGACCGATTCCTCCTGGTCTGGAGCCGTACCACTTGACGCTCCCGCTCTCGGTGCTTCGACCAGCAAGCGCGTCGGCCCGTCGGGCACAGAGCCGGCGCTTTAGAAATTGGACTGTGTGCGCCAGGATCATGCGATGCTCTCTTCGCCTTATTGATGTTTACATGAATGTATCTGCGGGGTAGCATTGCGCCTTATCTGCCGCATTATTAGGCACCGATTGGTGGAGGAGCGCACATCTGGCTGACGGCTTACTGTCACGACTCCCCTCAACGGCCCCAGTATGAGTGCCGAACCGCTGGCGTCGCTGGTGACGATTACTAGAAGACAGCGGGCCGGACTCTAAGGACGTGTTGAAGGATCTGATTTACTTGGGCACCATATTGAACATCACTGCTTCCATGTACGTTCCGTACTCCACCGCGAATGTATCTGCTCTATCATTGCTAGATGTTGGTCAAGAGCGGGGTGCCCCCTACCGCATGGGGTACTCCTTCTAAATCCTGTCTATATCTCCTATACTCTATCCTCTACTTTATCCTCATACAAAGGAGAATATATACATAGAACATGCTTCTAGGCCGCGTCACCTATAGCGGTAGCGAGCGAGAGTCTACTGATAGTTCGGAACCGTTCAATCAATCCATGGTCCACCGGTGTGTATAATAAACGCAGGATGTTTGTCCAGCCAGCAAACAACCCGAAACAAACTACAAGGGTGTTGGGCATGTTCATGAGTACAGGGACAGTACGGGTACTCCTCAGATTAGACCAGATGGACAGCATAGCGCAAGAGAGGGGCAGGGGCAGAATCCGCATCGGAAGAATGAAGGGTTCTACACCGTCAGGGACTCGGCTGCGGGGTGGTCCAGTGGGTTCCATAGTATCGGCTCTGGTTGGCGTATACTTACAGCGAATGAAGTCGGTCGATGGATGATGCCCCCCGAGTGCTATGCATCGCAATTTCAGGGTTCGATCCACGACGTGTTCTATTTTCGCAACGACTCTCTGGTCGAGGCTTCGGGCTGACCATGCACACCCCTTGAGGTAACTGGGAATGTTCTTTCATCTAAACTGTAGATGGCGTCTTCTTACCTCTTCGAGTCTATGTACTGGTGTACTTCCCTGCAACCGCCCTCAATGCAGGAGCCTCCCGTACCTGCTCCCGTCCAGATACCTGGCCCCTACAGGCGGTGTACTTTATCAACCAAGACAACTCCTGCCATTTTCAATAGACCGGCGATGGCTTAGTGGTTAAGCAAGACATCTCATTCGCCTGCAAAGGCGCAAGCTGTAGCCCCCTCCCGCGTGTGCTTCCGTTGGGAGAGAACCACGAGAAGACGTTCCGTGTTGTTAGTAGGGAGCTTGATACAAATGATTGATGAGCGCCAGATGGTCACTTTTTGCCTCCTTGATCCTTGCGCTTTTTTTCTTGCCCCTGTGAACAGAAGCCTTCCTTGATGTATACGGAGGACGCAAGATGAGCTAGAGCTCGAGTTGGCTGTGTCTCTCCCACAAGCGTCCCAGGACCGAAGTACCCCAGGATCCAGCGACTACCGAGCGATAGCGCCGCGGTCGCAGACTTGGCATTGAAGTCAGAATGCGCCACCAATTCCAGAAGACTGAATTCAGGTATAGTATTCGACCGCAAAGACTTTCCACCAGCGAGGGAAGCCTGGTATGGAGTTTTCCGTACAGTCCGATCTGTCTCTGCTATTCCGAGCGGGGCAGGTCTCGGAGGAATTCCCTCCCGTTTTGTCACTCCTCCGCTGTTGGAAGTGACACCACCAACGGAAACCTCCGTCCGATCTCCGGCAGCTCACGCAGACCATCGAAGAAGGTGCCGACGGACCCAGATGCTTTGAATCTGACGTTGAGGCTTGTTACCTGGCGCTTTGAGTTGGCCGCGTGGACCACGGCAGGTATCGGGTACCCAGGGCCCCCGAGCAAAGTGCGCGCCTGGAACGGTACCCAGGTACTTCAGAAGTTAAGACTCCATGTATTGATTGCCTTTGGCCCGCAGGGCCCCGCATCATCATCGACTCGCACCATCGTCTTTTCAACCTCCGTCGTGCCGCACGTAGGCTGTCCAATCTACTCGTTACCTGATGCCATCGCGTCGCACCACGCTCGCCCAGCATGTCGTCGGTCAAGGCGACCAAGAAGAGCGCCTTTTCGTGTGAGCCGTGTCGCAGGCGCAAGGTGAGCACCGAGCGCGGCACCGCCGCCAATCGGCCGCTGCAATTCCACGGTCAAATGCTCACCTGTCTCGCTCCCAACAGGTCAAGTGTGGCGGCGAGCAGCCTGTCTGTCAACGCTGCATGGCCCGCAACGACGATTGCATCTACAAGCTGTGCGGCGTCCCCATCGCACCCCTCGCACCGCACCAACCCGTGCTCGGGCGCTGACCGAAACCGCCCTGCAGGAACCCGACGTTGTCGTACACGCAGCGCCTCGAGGAGCGAATCAAGGAGCTCGAGGACCAGCTGGCCAACGCCGCCAAGTCGCCCGCCTCCGCACCGGCCTCGTCGCACTCGAGCCCTCCCACGGCCAATGCCTACGATGGCCCGTCACAGGGCCGCCCGAACATCGATGAGCAGGGCATCTCGCGAAGCTTCCGCGGCCTCAAGGTCGACGACAAGGGCGGCATCACCTACCACGGCACCACGAGCTTCTTCAACCTCCCCAGCGACCGTTTGCCGGCCGGCTCCGAGTACCTGGCCCCGGCCGACATCGACGTCCACCGGAGGGAGCGCCTGGTCAACAATGCCTGGCAGCAGCGGGCGCTGGAGAACCTGTCCGACATTCCGGTGCGTACGGCCGGCGGGCGCGT
Organism: Tolypocladium tundrense; assembly: GCA_024340025.1. Classification (NCBI taxonomy): domain Eukaryota; kingdom Fungi; phylum Ascomycota; class Sordariomycetes; order Hypocreales; family Ophiocordycipitaceae; genus Tolypocladium; species Tolypocladium tundrense. Next base: position 10,007 of record JALHBX010000305.1, on the reverse strand, counting down.
TGGGGGCTGAAACAGAATGCAGCGGCTGACGGCGTGCCAGGAACCGTTCCAATACTTGCTCAACGTGCATTGGTGTTGGATCCAACCCATGTTCAACTTTATATACCGACCAGCCTTTACACGTGCGTGTCCTCGCAACAAGGGTGTTGGATTGGGCTGACCTCTGGTGCAGGCGACATGCAGTCTCTAGGGTCGTACTACTCGCACACGCTTCTCAACGCCGTCATTTCGCACTCGATACGATGGGGCCAGAGCGACCCGGCGACCAAGAGGCTTCTCGATGAATCGTACGACGGAGGCGCTGTCTTTGCCAAACACGCCCGAGGCATGCTCTTCGAGGAGCTCAGCAGAGGAGTGTGTACCGTGCCCACGATCCAAACGCTTCTCCTCCTCAGCGCCCAGGAATGTAGCCTCGGAAATGCGACGCAAGCCTGGACGTACAGTGGGATTGCGTTTAGATTGATCGATCACCTGGGCATCTGCGTCGACGCCCAGCGCTATCCGGGCTCTGTTCCTCTGACGGACGAGGAGCTCGAGATCCGGCACCGCATCTTCTGGAGCTGCTACTTCTGGGACAAGCTAATCAGCTTGTACCTCGGCCGCTCCCCTTCTATGCGGCAGTCGCGCATCTCGCCGCCTCAGATCATGTTTGACGACTCGGCCGAGGACGACATCTGGGTCCCATTCGGAGCGCAGCAGGTCGGGGTGACTTGGAAATATCCCCCCACCACGGCTCACTCCACCTCGTGCTTCATGAGCATGTGCCGTCTGTCGGTCATCTTCAACGAAATCCTGATTCACATGTATGATCCACTGGCACAAAACACGGATGCAGAGGTGCAAGAGTGTCTCAGGACGCAAGAGCCGGCGTTCCAGGAGTGGTGGAATCAGCTGCCACCTCACCTGAAAATCGACCCCGTCGCGTTGCCCGCCCTCGCACCGCCCTCGCACATTGTCACATTGAAGTATGTACGATCCCTTGGAACATTATGGGACGTGACTGATGCAGATTTTAGCTGCCTCTACCACACGTTCAAGATTCTCCTGTACCGGCCGATGCTTACCGGCCGGGGGAAGCGCGACGATGGCGGCATGTCTCCCTTCAGGCACTACCTCGTCGAATGCGTGACGTCTGCGACTGCCATCATCACAATTTTCGATCTCTTCTGCAGGACGTTTACGATGAACTACTGCGTCTTGTCGCTAGCGTACAGCGTCTACATTGCCGCCTCGATATTCCTGCTGCAGGTTCAGGCCAACCCTGGTGAGCAGCAAGCCCTGCGGAAGCTCAACTATTGCATCCAGTGCCTGGACCAGGTCAGAAACATCAGTCCGGGTGAGTATTCGCAGTACCGGAAGGGGATGCATATGACTGACCTCTTGCAGTCATCAACAGCGCTCTGAACCTCCTCACCAAGGAACTGGCGGCGGTGGGCGTGGGACTGGAGATTCCCAACCCGCGCCCGTCGCAACCACCGCCCACACCGAGAGCTGACATCCCGATATCTGGCCCGATGTACCACAACTCTGCCTCTTCCCGCCAGATGCCCCTTCCCTCGCACCCATTGTTCCAGCCTGCGCTGAATAACACCTTTGGTCCCGACTCAATGCACCCGGGTGTCTTTGAGACCATGTCCACCCTGGAGCCTCTTAGTGTGAGGGTCGGGGCAATTCACCACGAGTCGGAAAACCAGCAGTCGCCGTTTGGGTGAGATTGGCTCTTGGCCATGGATGCCAAGGCATCGGCTTCACACCTTATCCCCACACCACCACCATCGCCCAACACGGAGCTGTCACGCAGCTTGCGAGATGTCGAAGGCGGCCCGGCCCGTAGGCCATATGCGATGGATGCGAGGCATGCAGCTCCACAAGCGCATGTCGCGCTGCAGAAGATGACCGGGGTCGGGTCTTCAGGCAAGATTGCATGCCCGAGTATCCGTAGATCTGGAACTCGGCGGTAGGGCTGAGACCCGGCCCCCTGAGCAGGGGTCTCAAGAAGACGCGGGTGTCTGCCGTACACGGAGTAGGAGGCCTCGGTCTTGGTAACAGACTGGAGGCGGGAGCAGCATCTAGAGTAGCCATGTGCTTTATACACCTGGGCAGCTCAGAGAATCTAGATCCTGCCAACAAATAGGCAAAATGTACGGAGTACGGAATACTACTTGTTCGCATTGGTCACCGTCTTGCCCGCCTTGGTCAATTCGTGCCACAGTCAATTCTTGTCGACGGCACGGCCTGCTAGTTGGGCCGACGCAGCGACAGCACTGTGCGAGCCAATCCCGCCGCTTCCACTGCTTTTTGGATTCACGACATTCCAGACACGCGGCAGGGCATCGTCGAAACGACGGTCGGAAGTTGGCCGAATGCTCCCCCAAGGCCACTCCATCTCGTGTTTGGCAGCGAGGGGGCCAGGGTTCGCGACCCGGCAGCCTGGGGACGAGTTGTTGGGATCGATCCAAGGGCTGGCTCGGCCAACTTCCGCCCCGGTGCCCCAAGTCGCAGCGTGCATGGCGGGCCCTGCGGCCAAAACGTGGGCGGTCGTTGTCGCGATGCGCAGAACGCAGCATCGCGACAGGCCAAATGATGGCCGTTTGTCGTCGGTCGTTTGTCGTCGGTGGTCGGGCGTCGCCACAGGAGGCTTCCCTCGGTTGGGGCTTGTCTGGCTTCGGCCCTTTTCCCTTTGGGACAAGGCCGCGGCTGCGCACGTGTACCAACGGAAGGCGCCCAGCCCAACTTTCGCCGCCCCGCAAAGTCTTCAACGTCTCCTCCTCCCCACTCCATCCTCCTGCATCAAGCACGGAGACTACGGAGTGCAGACGGACCACGGTCGGTCATCAGATCGGATGGCAGTGTGACAGCTCCATCGATCCCACACCAGCCAGCCATTCGGCTCGCCTCCGCGCATCGCCAGTCGACGGGGCTCTGTCGGGGGTCTGGAGGTCCACGCTGCTGGCAGGGTCTCAGCGTCTCGTCGCAATGATGCTCCCCAAGCTGAATCCCTACTATGCGCTGTCCATCATCACGATAGCCAGTGGTTCCATCCCGAAAGGTGAGGCGCCGATGCATTTCTCAACCTTTTGTTGTCGTATCGTTTCTGACTCGTCGCGCAGGCTACGATGAGGGCGGCTTCGCTGCGGCCTCGGGGCTGGAGTCGTTCTTGAGCGATTTCAACCTGGTCAGGGGGCGATGGACGGGATCGCCGTCGGAGCTCGCCAATCGCCGCGCCGTCATCACCTCGCTCGGCGTGCTGGGCGCGGCGATTGGCGCCGCCATGGCCATTGCCGTCACGGACCGCATTGGCCGCCTGCGCACCTGGCAGCTCTTCACCCTGCTGTGGATGACGGGCTTCTTCACCGCCACCTTTTCCTCGGGCGTCGTGGAACTCCTCATTTTCGCGCGCATCTGGGGGGGCATTGGCGCTGGGGGATTGACGGTGGTGGCGCCGCTCTACCTGTCTGAGATTGCGCGGGCAAAGTCGAGGGGCATGGTGGTTTCTGTTTATATGGTAATCTTGCTGTCGTTTCTAATGCTGGGTAAGGCGAGCTCTCTCCCCAATCCAGTTCTCGCTGACCCCTGTTGAACAGGCTTCTTCATCAACTATGCCGCCCTCAAGACCATGTCGCCCTCGCGAGAGCAGTATCGCCTCGTGCTGGGCGTCCCCCAAATCCCCGTCGGCCTCTCGCTCATCGCCTCCTTCTTCCTCAGCGATACCCCCCGCTGGCTTGCGTCCAAGAATCGCTCGAAAGAAGCCCTCGATGTCCTGGCCAAGCTCCGCAACAGCACCGTGGAAGACCCCGACGTCATCAAGGAGTTTAATGGCATCCAGACGGAGATTGAGGACAAGCACCAGGTCCTGGCGAACACGTCGACCTGGACCATCATCAAGGAGGTGGCCACCGTGCCGACCTACCGCAAGCGTTTCCTCCTCGGGCTTGCCATGCAGACGTTTGCCCAGTGGAGCGGCGGCAACGGCATCACCTACTACATCCCCGAGATCTTCCGCCTGGCCGGCATCGCCAGCAGCAAGGGTTCGCTCATCAACGCGGGTGGCTACGGTGCCGTCAAGCTCGTCTTCACAATGATCTTCACCTGGGGGCTCATCGACTACTTTGGCAGGAGGCGCTGCTTCATGACCGGCCTGGCTCTCCAATGCGCGACCCACATCTACATGGCCGTGTACATGGCCATCTGGAAGGGGTCCAAGAACGCGGCGGCCTCGGACGCGGCGGTGGCCTCTATATTCATCTATGCCGTCGGCTGGTCCATCGGCCTCTGCACTGTGCAGTACCTCTACGGGACGGAGATCATGCCCACGAGGGTACGCAGTGTCTCGTATGCGACCAATATGCTAGTGCACTGGTTATTCCAGTTCGCCGTCGTGCGCGTGACGCCGCCCATGTTCCAGGCGCTCAACGTGTGGGGGGCGTACGTGTTTTGGGCCTGCGTTTGCGCCGTCGGGCTGGTTGTTCTGGGCCTTTGGGCGCCGGAGACCAAGGGGGTGCCAATGGAGAGGATGGAGGAGCTCTTCTCGGGGCCGTGGTACATGGGATGGCGGGCCAAGGTGGATGTGGAGGTGCATCACGTTCGAGAGACAGAAAAGCCAATGGCATGCTGACATGAGCCTGTGCTACGAGACGTCTGGTTTCTCGGATCGACACCAGCGTTGGAGAGCGGATGTGATGGAAATATACAAGCATGTTTGACGGCTTATAGAAGATATTCTTCTTGGCTCAACGTTTGCTTGGCAGAAGAGATAGTGTATGAAGCATTTAGCCTATGCTCTTGCCAAGCCGGCAATCCTCCGACGAGCATGCGCGCGTCGAATCAGAGAGGCACCGCTGTCCAGAGTTGGCAAGTGAGCCCAGCTCCCGGCCGACCCGTGGGGGTCTCGGGTTGACCGCTGTCCCGGTCGTCTTGTGCCCCCATCTTGACCCCGGTTCATGAGCTGTGGAGCGTTTCAAGCTCGGAGAGATGCCGAGGCGATCCCTGTCGCGCGAATGGCGGTGCAGAGCCACGTGCGAAGTACTCGTATAGCTGCAGTCGTCTGCAGGATGGCACTGTGCATGGTGGAGGGGCTGCAATGGGTGCGTGATGGGTGATGGATGATGTGTTTGGTGGTGGCAACGAACACCTGCAGGAGCAAGTACGACAACACCAATCTCATCAATGTTATTGCTGCGTATCCACCTCTATCTACTCTTTCCTATTCTTCAACACTTCAAGTGCGGTAATAGGCCCACGTACGGACTGCTGGTCGGCGCGCTGCAAGGTGCTCCCGCTGTGGTGGGCGCCACCGGCCGGTTGGCCCGTGGTGGGTCCCGGCCGGATGGACCCCGGAGACGCGGACGCCCGGCGGACCTCCGCAACCACACGGCAAGGCCCCTTTCCCTCTAAATCTCGAGCACGGTCACCGGCTGGCACTCCTCGTTCCTCGACCCACCAACAACGGCGGCATTGACCATGGTAGTCCTCATCCCGCTTTGCGCCCCATATCTCCAAACCGAACACGCCAAGCTCTTCGCCCAGGCGCCTAGAAGCCAGAACACCATCCCGAGCACAACCCCTAACCCTCCGTCGCCCGCCATGACCCTTAAATACCCCCTCTCAACTCCCCCGTACCCGACCTCTTCCCGCCCGTGGCCCGCGTGGATATGTCCAAACACCACCACCCGCGGCCGCGCCCTCGCCACCTCCCTCGTCAGGTTTGGACAGCCCTTCCCCTCGAGGTCCAGGTACCCTCTCGGGGGCCCGTGAGTCAGCAGCACATCCGTCCCCTCCGGCACGGCGCCAGTCCAGACATCCCGGATGGGCGGGTACTGGAACGCGAAGGTGCCGAACTGCGGCGTCCACGGGGACCCGAAGATGTTCAGCCTCCGCCTGTTGTGGAACTCGAGCGTCTTGGACGAGCTATTCAGATAAACAAGGTCATGCCACTCCAGGTCCGCGCACGACTGTCCGTCAGTCTCGCAGATTCTCTCCGGGAAGCGCGCCAGGTACGCGGGGTCGAGGAGCCTGTCGTGGTTCCCGGCGATAACGACCTTGTACCTGTGCGGCAAGGACGCCAACCAGTCCAGCTGCGCTTGCAGCTCCTCGAAGGACCCGTGGTTGGTGAGATCGCCAGCGTGGAGGAGCAGGTCGCCGTCGGGGACCTGGGGCTGCGTCTGGTGCGTGTCGGAGACGCAGACGATGGTGATGGAGTCGGCGGGATCGACGGGTAGGTCCGGGGCAAGGCCGGGCCTGCGGCGGTGGAGCCACCGCGCAAGGACAGCTGCAGGCTCGCGACGGAATCGTTCCCACAAACTCGGCTGTGGGGGCGTCCAAGTTGCGAGGCGAGGCGCCGTCATGTCCAGCCTCGAGAGAGTAGGCAAGCTGGGGGGTTGGGAGCAAGGGGAGGCCGCGTCACAGTCCAGGTAGTCACCCAACCAAGACTATTCGTCTGTACTTGGTCAGTTGGTGCGAAGTACAGATTACAGCTGTGCAGGCGCAGATTGGACGGGTAGCTTATGGCGACTCAGAGCTGGATACGTGTCAATGGAGAAAGAGGGCATATAGGCGTTCAATAACATTCTGTACAAGGTACGAATTCTTGGTACATTAATTAAAAGGACGAATAGATGGACATGTACCAAGTATGGAGTATGGATAGGTACGGACGCGACGTGGCTAAAAATAACCAGACCCCGTGACGCTCGGATAATTAGCCTTCCACATTGATCCGGGTCATCGAGGCCATTCCACATTTCTGCCTCCTCCACGCAGGGTCATCGGTGCCCCGAGGCGATTTGACGATGCAATGGATATTTCACAACGTCCTCCAGCTCTGCCCCTGGAAGAAGAGGCATGTCAAGTCGGATAGGCACGAACCTCCGTCATCTATCGCCGCATATCCCGCGAAAGCCCCGTCCACGGACTCTCGCTTCCCCCCAGCTCCCAGAGACCTCCTCGCAAACCGTACCTTCTACGAAATCCCCCTGCTCAACCGCTACGTCGATCGCGACAGCGATACCCCGCTAGCCGCGCTCAACCGCATCTATGAGCACCTTGTTCTCGACCAGCATATTGAGATCCGCAACGAGATCGAGGCATTCTGGTACCGCGCCTGGCCGGTCCGCGACATCCCCGACCCGCGCGACCCCGGCCCCGAGCGCTACGCCTGCCTCGCCTGCATACCGGCGCTTCTGTGCTTGGCCTTCAATCGGAGGATCGAGCTGGGGCTGCCCCGCGATGCGCCTCCTATTTTCACCAGAGACATGCTGGAGGAGTGGAGGGCGCAGGAGCGCGTGTACGAGGAGGAACCTGGGTGGGTAGACGGCGTGCCGCGTTTGGCAGAGACGCTGGCCCTACCGCACTGGGATAACGAGAAGCGCGATTTCGTCCCTTTGGAGGGCTTCGATGACCCCCGGGCATCCCGGGAGTGCTCCAGGAAGAACATACTAATCTGGCAGCCGCACATCCATTTCGCCTGAGACAGGACGCCCCTATCGACAACCTCTCTTTGATCGGGCTCTCCAATACCGCTGGAGAACCTACTGGTACATTCTATCGCAACTTTCGTGTAGGGCTACCCGCGCCAGTCGATGGCCCGGTGCCCATACGCCCGGTAGTACGCCTTGTCCACCCGTCGTAGCACCTCATCCGTCATGTTTTTGCTGAACCCCTGGCACCGCCGCATCTTAACTGGGTCAACCAACAACGACGGCTGAGTTGATGGAGTCCGCTCCAGGGTCAAAGACTCCAAGAGCATTGCGATGCTGTAGATCGACCGGCCAATAGATGGCGGGCGCTGTGCAGGATACACTGAGCTCGGGTGGTTCAGCCGCATCCTCCCGGCCCGACGGGGGCGCCATTGACGTACCCGTATTTGACATATCCTGACCCTCATGATTCCTCAGCGCGACGCGTGGTTGGATTCCATGCGGCCGGGATCCAGGGTCCAACGGGCTGCACGCCACCCCCACCGCCTCTGGGCGCTTTGGAATCCAGCGGGCGGGGCGGTGATCACGTCACGATATATTTTTTAGGCAAGACCTCTCGAGTCCGAGGACACCTCAACTTTCCCCTCCTCGCACTCCGTAAATATTCCTCGTTCCCTTCTTCGTCCTCTTCAATACCATCCTGTCGCGCAGCCGACGCCGCGAACCTGCAATCCGTGCTCAAGACGCTGCGACCGCCTCGCCCATCGCCACCCGCACCGCCGCCAGCCCCGCCCCGCGATGGCCTCGCATCTCCCGCCGTTCCTCGCGCGCCTCGCGCGCCCCTTCACGCAGTCGGCGCGCCTCGGCGTCGCGCCCGACTCGTCGGCCTCGCACGCCCTCGGCGCGATCCCCGAGGGCGCCCAGCGCTGCACCGTCGCCGCTGGCTGCTTCTGGGGCGTCGAGCACCTATACCGGCGGCACTTTGTCGGCAAGGGCCTCCTCGACGCCAAGGTCGGGTACATCGGCGGCGACCTGGACAACCCGTCGTACCGCGCCGTGTGCGGCGGCAAGACCGGCCGTGCGTTCTCCCTCTGGGCTACCCTTGGCCATGGCTAATGTGAGCAGACGCCGAGGCCGTGCAGCTCATCTTTGATCCGTCGGTCGTAACCCTGTTCCAGCTCTACGAGTTCCACTACAGAATGCATGACGCCACGACTCTCAGCAAACAGGGCCCCGATACTGGGCCACAGTACCGCTCCGGTATCTACTTCCACGACGCCGAGCAGGAAAAGATCGCGCGCGAGGTGACGAAACAGGCGAACTTGCAGTGGTGGGACGGCAACATCGTGACGGAGATTGCTCCCGCAGGCCGGTGGTGGAACGCTGAGGAGTATCACCAGGAGTACATCGATCGCGCGGAGGAGCCAGTCTATGAGTGTCCGAGTCACTTCTTGCGCCCCTTTCCGCAACTGAAGTACGATTGAGAGGGCATACGATTGAGAGTGCTTGATGGGGGAATGTGAGGGGGGAGACGAGTGGGCATGTTGGAATATGGCCAAGGACGGATGCTTGAAAGGGTTGACCACTGAGTCTTGCGAATGGGCACATGTGGATTCTAACATCAACCAAGAGCTAGGATCATGAAATTTATCTTGTCTTTAAAGGCCTCGAGCAAGCTTGCGTTTCTCGTCAGTTCAGGCGAGCGCCCCTGGACCCGGCTTCAAGGAGCAACGGCATCGCCAAAAGAACTACGCAGGGTTCCAATCTTTTATTCAATTGATAACTGACGATAAACGATGGGCAGTTTCAAAGGGTTTCAACGGCGGCCAGCTCTGCTTTCGCCTATGCAGCAGTCTTTTCCTGGCATCTGGTACTTCCCAGCCGCCCACTGGTGACGGCATGCGCACCCAGTTGAATACATATGCCTGTAGCATAGGGAAACCAGGGTACCGGAGACCGTCATGTTTGAACAACGCATGGGCGCCATTGGCTACCAGTGCTTGGAGCTTGTTATGGTGAGGCTCGGTCGATGGAGGAGTGCACGAGCACGAGCGCAGGCAATCTTTATCCATGTCCTTCAAGGAGGGCAACGGGTCGCAGCCAACACTGCCGGCAATCATAGATGTCGAAAAGTGCCGCAAGAGAGGCCATCGGGCCGAAAACTGTCATCGTGAGGACATTGCCGCCTTCGTCGCCGTCGACCGTGCCGCGGCTCCGGCCTCAGTGGCCGATGAAAACCCAATCGCTGCTGTGCCTCTCCCTGTGTCACCGCGCCCTTTCGATGTGGAGGTGGACTCGTGCACGAGAGATGGGGAAAGGGGGCCGGACGTGCTAAAGAAGCAAGGAGACACGTCCATTTGCATCGTCTATCTCTCTATATACACCACAGTCGATTGTCTACTCCGTATACTCGTCTTTTTTATCACATCCAAGCTGTGGTCCCCGTCGCTTGGGTGCAGGATATCACATCCAAGCTGTGGTCTTCATCGCTTGGGTGCAGGATATCACATCCAAGCTGTGGTCTTCATCGCTTCCAAGCTGTGGTCTTCGTCGCTTGGGTGCAGGATATCACATCCAAGCTGTGGTCTTCAT
>JALHBX010000303.1:0-21305 GCA_024340025.1 Tolypocladium tundrense | reverse complement strand
CGCCCGCGTGCCCACCGAGGTCGTCAAGCAGCGCGCCCAGGCCGGCCTGCACGGGGGCTCCTCGGCCGCCGCGCTGGGCGCCATCCTCGCGCGGCGCCAGGCGCACGGCCTGGCCGCCGTGTGGCGCGAGCTGTACCGCGGCTGGGGCATCACCGTCTTCCGCGAGGTGCCCTTCACCGTCATCCAGTTCCCGCTGTGGGAGGCCATGAAGGCCTGGCGACGGGGCGAGCGCACCGACGTGTCGGGCGTCGAGAGCGCCGTCTTCGGCAGCGTGGCCGGCGCCGTCGCCGCCGCCCTGACGACGCCGCTCGACGTGCTGAAGACGCGCGTCATGCTCTCCAGGGAGAGGGTGTCCGTCGCCGACGTCTTCCGCCGCATGGTCCGCGACGAGGGCGTGCGGCCCTTCTTTGCCGGCATCGCGCCGCGGGTGACGTGGATATCCATCGGCGGCGCCATATTCCTGGGGAGCTACCAGTGGGCAATCAACACCATGAGGAGCATCGCATGACGGCCTGGCATCGACGCTTGAGTTGGCATTGTACGATATGAGCTGGGGGAATAAAGGTATATATAGACGCTTGCATTAGAGGTCCTGTACAGCAAGCAGGTACCACCACAAAGACACCTCCGGCCGCGAGGTCCCCACCGGATATATTGAAAGGAGGAGCATGAATGGAACAAAAGCCCAGGGAACGGCCACGTTGGCACATGTACAAGACCCCATGGGTACGGCAAACAGCGTTGAGAATAGAAGACACCACGACCCGACCCCTTTGGCCGATGAGTAGATGCACCGCACTAGGACAGCGGCCCTTACGATGCCTGCGTGGTGTTGCTCGTCTCAGGGGCTGCCGATGCCGCGGGTGCCGGTACGGCTGCCCCCTCTGCCTCTGCGGGCTGTGCGGGGGGCTGCTGTACGGGCTTGATTTCCTTGCGGCCGTTGGCCTTGTAGTAAAGCACGATGTCGTTACCACCCTTCCACACGTGGGTCCGTATCGTGGCCAGACTCATTGTCGGGTCCAGCAACTGGAGGTCGCAGGTCAGTGCCGTCTTCATCCCAGTCCATGCGCAGAAACAACGTACCTGGTCATTGCAGTACAGCTCAAGATACTCCTCGGGCATCATTTCGTCTGGGCTATCCTCCTCCGGAAGCTCCTCAATCCTCTCCGAGACGTAGGCCAGGATCTTCTTCACCCGCAGCATCCTGTTTGCGTTGAGCCTGTTGGTTCCGTCCGCGGGCGAGATGGGTAGCAGGTCGCCTAGTGGATTGAGGACAAACGAGATCTTGACCGGTTCCTTGAGCGGAATCTGGTTGTGCAGCAGCAAATCGCCCAGCCACATGGGCGCCTTTTGCTCAATAAAGTCCGCATCCCTGCCGACCTCTTCAACCGTGCCCTGGTAGATGTTGGAGCTGCCGCCGGAAGTCTCCTCCTGAATGATGACCTTTGTCCCTGGCGGAAGCTTCAGAACAGGGGTTTCCGTGGGCAGGCTTGGCGTGACCTTGGTCTCCACGAGCTTGTCGGGTGTTTCGGCCAGCTGCTTCTCGTATTCGTTGCGCATCTTCTGGACCACGCCAAAGAAGCTGTCGTCTACCTCCTTCTCGTGGTTCGATGATGACTCGGACTCCTCGGCCTTGTCTTCCACAACCACTGGCTTCTCCTGGGTTGCCTGTGAGGAGGACCGGCCCAGCTTCTTGGAGCTAAACGACATTCGAAATTTCTTACCAAACGGAGTGCTCGGTGACTTGACGCCGTCACCGGTCTTGTCCTTGTATTTCCCCTTGTCGGTAACATTATCCGTTGAAACTTTCGCCTCTGATGTCTCTGTCGCTGGCGTGACTGGCGGCTTTGTTGTCCCATCGACAGTGAAGTAATCATCCTTGTCACTCGAGTGCCCCCTTTCCGACGGGCTGGCAACAGCCTCTTCTGGGACGCCGGGAAGGCTTACTCCGGGCCCCGGAGTGGCAACCCCGATCCCCATCCCAGGCGCAGGGGCGGAGATTTGGGAGTCATTGGCTCGAGGGGTCGTGACTTGATCTGCCCCCTCCCAGTGCGGCATGTTGGGTTGGGGCATGTCAATTGACGCTGGGGCATTCGCCCGTCTAGCGCCCTGACGTTTCTCAACATCTTCGTTCAGCTTTTGACGATACGACTCGTCACGTTTTATTTCCTCATCAATGAGGTTGGAGAACAAATATCGCAGAATCCACCGCCCAAGGCTGACTGTGCAAGGTTGGTTAGCTTGGCAGTGTTGACGACTTGGGCCTGGGTAGCAGTACTTCTCTGATCCTCTCGGAACTCGATTGGCTCTTCCAGCTTCAGCTCATCCGCGTATATTTCGGCATCAAAGCAATTGAAAGGCTCCAGCACTACCGTGAGGTTGCCAGAACTCAGGTCGACCGAACACCAGGGAGCCACGGCCTCCCGAGTATTGACCAGCTTCTCCACGTCCTCGAGATGCTGCTTGCCAAAACTCTGAATTGGTTTGCACTGGCGACAGTCAGTAATTGGCCTCCCGTTTCAGCTCGGGGACACAAACCGTGATGAGGTCCCACATCAAGACGTCCCCAGCGGTGTCCAAAGTTAGAACTCTCCTCCTATCGTTGAGCATCTTGTGTTTGAGCAGGCCGAATTGGCCCTCTATGGTTTCCTCGGGCAACTGATGGATCGGTTTAACCTCTGGGTCCGGTTGCTCTACAACCACCTCCGAGCCCCTCCTAGCCAAGGTTTCGTTGAGCGTGTTTGTGTCCGGGTCAAGTGTGCTACGCGCAGGGAAGACCGCCGTGTTCGATATCCGAAGAATGGACTCTGCAAGGATCTCCTTGTTTTTCGGGGCATCGACATCGGGGAAAGAAGGCTGGCGGGGTCTGTTGGAAGCGGCAGATGCAGCTCTCTGATGCCGAAAAGCCTCCGGAAGCTTGATATCGCCACTCGTGTTGACATCTGCCCAGCGGTTGATGGACGATCGGTTGGTGGCCGTCCAGATATGGCCGCCAGCGGCAACAACCTTGGAGACGCCAAAATGCTCCTGCGCAACGGCGAGACTGAGGCCGTCGTCCACGTCCTCTAGGCTGCCTCGGACATCTGTCTTGGCAACGAGACCGGAGCGGTCGCTGCTGTAAAAGATGCCGAGCCGCGGGTCATCGGAATACAGCGACCAGATACTCTCGTCGTGCATGGTAAAGGTGTACATACAGCGGCCGCCCTTGACGCTCCACATCTTGATCGTCTTGTCGGCGCTGGCGCTGAGGATGATGTCTCCGGCTTCGTCAATGAGGATGGAGCGGATGTTGTCCAGGTGGCCGACCAGCTTGGAGACTCTTGAGCCTGTCCGGGGGTCGTAAAGGCGGACAGTCTTCTCGGGCCCGCCGCTCGCGAGGATGTTGTGGCCGACGGCCAGGGCGTAAACAGATCCCTTTTCGGTAATCTCCTCACCCTTGACGTCGAACTCGAGCGTCTTTCCAGCGCCGTTCAAGTCCCAGAGACAAATCTTGCGATCCAGGCCGCCAGAAGCGACCCAATTGGCGTTCATGGCGGCGGGTGGCGTGGCGACGCATTTGACATAATCGGCATGCTCGCCAATGGTCTGGGCACGTGTGCTGTCCTCCTCGGAGTGCGGCCGCCATACCTTGACCGCAAGATCCGAAGATGCAGATACTAACGCGGTGTTGTTCTGTGCCAATGTGATGTCGTTGATCCAGTGCATGTGTGCTTGCGTCTGGGCACGGAACTTGGTCGTCGGCTGCTGCTGGGGCTTGGCGGCCGCATCTTCGGCCGTATCTGCACCCCGGCGGCGGTCGAGGTTCACGTCCCAGGCGCAGATAATGCCGTCTCGTCCGCCAGAGTAGCTGCGCGAGGTTATCGTGGTCAGCCGCGTGCTCCGGCAGCGCGTGCCCGCCTTGGTCGCGTGCTTGGGGAAGGGGGGATCTCACAGGATGCCATTGCTGGCGTCGACGGCGAGGCCATTGACGCCGAGACGGTGGCCGCCGGCCGAGGATTTGGCGTTCTCGAGAACTGTAGCAGGTGAAGAGATGCCACGTCAGCTTGGGAGTTCGCGATGACGAAGCGATTGCTGTCTCGTCTGTTGCAATGTCTCGGCCAACCGCGCGGTGGTGACGCTGTGCGGGGCTGTTGTGGGAAGAGCAAGAGACATATACCAGCGCCGCCTGCGACCGCGGCCTGGACGGGACATGGAGTGCACGGGGCGGAGATACTCACCATAGCTGATCCTTTGGCGTGCCTTCTTGGCCATGGCTGGATCGTTGGGGCGAATGCGTTGTCGTCGACGAGTTGCAGTGCAGTGGGCAGAGCCCCAGCGGATCGACGGCGTTGGGTGTATGGGGAATCTGGGGTCTCGTGGAAGGCAGGCAGCATGGCGGATGCAGATTGGCTGGCTGAAGTCGAGGCGGCAGGGCCTCCACCCGAGCTAGTGCACAGACGGCGACCCCTCGAACTCGACAAGATGTAATATTGAAGAGTTCACTTCGGGCATATTTCGACATATTGTGCTGGCTGGCTCGCTGCACGGCGTGCAAGGATCGGAATCGATGAAGGAGACAGTCACAGGCTACTTTGACGACCTCTGTGCATCGGCGTACAACGGCGGCTTTGAGGTTGCTGCAATAGGAGGCGGTGTTCTCTGGGAGGACCTACTTTCTTGCGACGGACATGGCGGGCTTTTGGGTCAGCGATTGCGCATCAACGGGAGCTAGAACGCCCTAATCTGTCGTATTTATCGCCAGACTCGCGTCTACTGCCCTGCTCGTATTCCGCGATACGTCTGAGACGGTCCGGCCCATCGGCAGGTTCGGCGACCCGGGTGACGCTGCCCCCGACGGAATCAATGCCCTGTCCGTCGCCGCTTTACTCCCGGAAGCATGCGCACGGATACGCGAAGCCGGCCTCAAGATCCTCCAGCTGTCGGATCTGTCGGGGAACGATGGCCCTGGCAATATTGGGCAAGGCGGCGCCACTGTCACGAGTCGGAGGTAGGTCAATACCATCGGCAGGATTAGTCCCCGGAGATGGTTGTAGTGGTTGAAACGACTGCGACAGATGCCTGACAAGCAACACGAGCCGGCGGGATGAGCCTCGTTGAGCAAGCGGAGGAGGCCATTGTATGCATGCTGGCTCATGCCGAGTGGACAGACCCGCTTGTTTGAAGGAGTTTGAGGCTGCAGCGAGTTGATCAAGTAGTTTGGACGATCTGGAACGAGGCACTATTTGTACAGCTCTTCTGCGAAGTACAACCACAACAGAACAAGGTAAGACATCCCCTCGAGTTACCCCCAAAAGTTTCGAGCACCACAACGGTCAGTTTCATCCCACAAAACACCAACTGTCATCTGGACGAGATGTATCCGACCTTATTTAATCGACGCCAGATTCCGCCCTTGGCAAATTCATCCATCAGAGCGCATATAATACAGGACAGGTCCATCAAAACCCCTCCATCTGATCCATCTGATGCAGGTCTCGTCGCTTGGAAGAGGTGGCCTGACATTCACCCGTCAGTCCAGGTTTCAGACGTCGGAGTTGCGCTTCTCTCCAAGGAAGAATGGAGCATTTAGCAAGTTTTCACGCACCTAGCGTTTACTGCCATGCTCGCTCGAGTCCCCACAACGCCTGAAGACTTCACATAACCACGCAGCAGTTGCAGCAGCCGACGGGGCACCATCTCGCTGAGCGATAGCCCTTCTGGGCCGAGCATTGCGGGCAGTCATCGGAGTCGTAAGAAATCTCCTCTTTTCTCCCAGGACAGTCCTCGCGGAAGCATCGTGTGTTTCCTCTCGAGACTTGATGCTTGCATCGATATTCGATGAGAATCCGAGAACACATTGGCGCAACTGGCAGAACAAGCCGCAGTCCGATTTCAGTTGATGGATCCGATACCTGGGTCTCTTCCAGAGATGTCGCTTTGGGCGGGCAGCGAGGTTTGGCGGGTGACGCAGGCTATCATGGTAGTCCGCAGTGAAGTGTTGGCGACGATGGGGGACGGATGGGACGGGCGCGAATGATGCGGATGCTCGACTGCTCTTAAGGGCCACGGCTGTTCGCTGGCCGTGAGAGGTCTACGTCCAGGCCATTGGCCAGGCCACGTAATGGGTGTCTCCTGCACCGTCTGGTGATTCGGTTGCCGGCACACGGAGCATTATCACTCCATCACCAGCAGGACCCCTCGGGACTAGCAGTGGATGCGGCGTCGAGAGGACAGCCACTCACCGGCCGCCGAGACGGGCGTGCGCGAGACGTTTGCCCCGAGAAGACCAGAGTCGAACACGGCTTTTTGTGCGCATTCCGTGTCTTGTATAATGTCTTTGCAGTGTGCGCAGAAGGCCTGGGCACTGTTGCTCCGACTCGGGAGCTTCTCCTGGCCGTGATGCCACCCATTGCATGGACGATGAAGTTGGTGTCCGAGCCATCCGGCTCCGCCGCCGTGATACGATACGGCTGCGCCACGAGCGATGCCGTGTAGGCCTCGACCGAGGTGTTGTTTTGTACCCCAACCTACCTATTTAGGTACCTACCCAACTACGAAGTACCCAAGACGCAAAGCAGGTCCGGCAGTGAGACCACCGGTATTCGCTCACGTGGGGACATCTGCCGACAAATGAATATGCAAGCAAGCGCCTTTGCTGCCCAGAACCAACAGTGCCGTGGATCGATGCCGTCACTTGATCATGCCCAAGTGCAAACAACAAACAACGCAATGCTGCCAAGCCAATCCAAGAGGTTCAAGGCTTGAAGGCTTGCAGTGCTCGATGCATCGGAGAGGGGCACCGCACAACAGCCGGCTCTTTCGGCACGTGGTTATTCCGGCCGCCTCCCTTGGACCAAGAAAAATCGGATGCGCGTTCCCACGCAGCGATCCCGGTCTTCTTTGCCCCCTCCAACAGTCAGACGATTGATTCAGCGCCAGCCGTTGCTAAAGGCAGCTCCGAGCCTTGTTCTCTCTCATTTCAGGGCCGCCGCACTTCTCCAAGGACGATATCGTCATCCTGTTGCGAGGCTCCCGCTTGTGCTGCCAAATTCCCTTGCGACAAAGGCGCAGCTGTCGACCAAGTTTGCGCGGAGTGACAAACACCCGATCACGAGCGGAATCTCGATTCACGGCCCGACGAACTCGCCTCTTCCGTTACTAGACTGCAGCTGCGAGATTATCCCCAACCACTTGGTGCTCGACTACCTTGCCTTTGTTGACCCTCCACCGCTGGCACAGAGTCTGAAGCTCCTACCACCTTCCTCGCGTCCTTTCTCGCCTCCCCTTCGGTTGCGAACATCACCAAAGGTCCATAACCATGGCGGACTCTCAACCGGACATCCAGAGCATCCTTGCTGCGCTGGGTAAGCAACTCACGATGGCTGATGCCGTTCATGACCGTAAATGCTCACCAAACACACAGCATCTCAGCGTCCTCCGGCATCGACACCTACCCAGGCTCATCCTGGTGCTCCTGGTCATGCCTACTCGGCTCCGTCTGCACCCACACAGCCGGGCTCGTACCAGGCACCCCCTCCAGGCGTCCCTGGCTATGGCGGCCCTAGCCCTCCTCTGCCCGCCCCAGCTGCCAGCGGAAATGTCGACTTGAGCGCCATCCGCCCAGTGAACTCGGGCACTATGAACTTTGACGACATCGTTTCCAAGGCGAGAGCCTTCGCGGCCGAGAAGGGAGCTACCTCGTACGATCGACCACTCGTGTACGGCTCGGACTCTAGAAGCGCGGAACGGCCGTACCGGCGTTCCAGGTCTCGATCCCCTCCTCGGGGCGATTACCAAAAGGATGACCGTCGCGGCGGCGGTCATGGCCGCGGCGACTATGGGCGCGACCGCTCGTTCTCGCCCCCTGCACGTGGACGGACCTTTTCGCCTCGTGGGGGAAATGGCCGGGACCGGTCTCCCTTGCGAGGAGGCGACGACAACTCGGAGACCATTCAGATTGAGTCCAGCCTCGTCGGCTTAATTATTGGTCGACAAGGCGAGAACCTCCGTCGCATAGAGGCAGACTCCAACTGCCGCGTCCAGTTCTTGGCTTCCACCGACGGCGGGCCGTCCCGACAGTGCAGGATTTCCGGCCCTCGACCACGCCGTGCGGAGGTCAAGGAAGCCATCAACCGCATCATCGAAGACAGCGGAATGGGCGCCTTGAACCGGACGCAGGAAAAACCAAGTCGAGATGCGAACAGAGGTGGTTCAGGTGCACCAACGCAGCTACGAGAGGGTGAGGATCATATGCAGATCATGGTACCGGACCGCACCGTGGGCCTGATCATTGGCCGCGGAGGCGAGACCATCCGCGACCTCCAGGAGAGATCGGGGTGCCACATCAACATCGTTGGGGAATCGAAGAGCGTCAACGGCTTGCGGCCTGTGAACCTCATCGGAACGCCCGAGGCCTCGGCACGTGCCAAGGATTTCATCATGGAGATTGTCGACAGCGACACTCGAGGTGACGGTCCAGCTCCGAAGAAGCCCCCTCCTATGGGTGGCCGAAACGACGCACCGCCGAGGGATATTGGAGGAGGCGGACCGGACAAGATGAACGATGCCGTGTATGTTCCCTCCGACGCTGTAGGTATGATCATCGGAAAGGGGGGAGAGACGATCCGCGAGATGCAAAACACCACTGGATGCAAAATCAACGTGGCCCAGTCGTCGGGCCCCGGGGAGGTCCAGAGAGAGATTGCCCTCATTGGCTCGCGCGACAGCATTGCGCGTGCCAAGCTGGCGATCGAGGAGAAGGTCGACGCAGTGGTACGTGACAACAATCGCTCCCCCCATGCACCCCGGCCACTAATAAGTTTGCAGCGACAAAAGAGCGGCGACGGCGGTGGTCGTGGTGGTGGTGGCGGCGGTCGGGGCCGTGGACACCAAGACCTCGACCGTGGGGGTCCTTATTCGCAGCCAGGCCCAACCCCATCTGCTAACCCAGCACCCCAAGAATCAACAGGCGACGCTGCCGACCCGTATGCCCAGTGTGGGTACTATACTCTGCTCCACACCCGGGCTGTTTACTGACCAGTATTCTAGATGGAGGGTACCAGAACTATGTTGCTCTGTGGTATCAGTCCCTGATGTACCAGCAGCAGCAAGGTGGACAAGGAGCGTCAGCCGGATCGCCAGCCCCAGGAGCCTAGTGACCTCCCCTTGCTGGTGGCTCGTCTGCGAACTTTCATGACCGGGTGACCCTGATCGAGCTTGTCCCGCAATCCACGCGGGCTGAGCATCCATCTGAGATGCCTTGACCTGATTGACATTGCCTCTTGGCCCCGAGGCACAAGCCCGCCAGCACATGCCGTTTTGATGGTGCCCACGACTGTACAGCATTCCACCTCTTTTCGTTTTCTCGGGGACGTTTGCCGACTAGTCGACTCCGTTTGCCTTGATGAACGTATACCCCTTTTCTATGGATTGAACCGGGCCGCACCGGTATATGACATACCACTGCCAGGCCGACGCTAATATCTGCCGTGCTCCAACGCTCGCCCCCACGTTCCACGCTCTTTTTTACAAGTCGCGATGACATGGCAAGATTGGTTGGGCCGAACGGGCCAAGGTGACGAGCATCTGCTCGCGGAGTTCTTTGTTTGTCGACGGGCGGGCGCCTAGATGTCTCCTCAGCCAGGACTGCCGTTGCGGACACGCAGCCGGCATGACGTGCATCTTTGACCACTACTCACAGCCGTGTGTCGAGTGTGTCGATGGGACGTGACTCCACATGACTCACTTGACACTTGAAGACTTGACCGCGATGGGACTGTATCAAGAGCGAACGTTCGGCGCAGCTCTCCCAATGGATCAGCCGACCTGTTGTTGTCTGACATGTGCGACCTGCCCGGGTTGATCTGGACCCGTCGATGGTGCCTCGCGAGTTGGATGACATGTTATGGCATATGCTTCACTGTCGTCGTGTTGACACTGGGCTGACCCCATCCGCCACGCATTGTTTTCACTTGTTAGTTGTATCTGCATTGACGCCATGGTGTGTGTATCTTATATAAGAAATGGAGAGGGAAAGCATGGGAGGAGGTATCGGCACGGAGTTGGGGGATCAAGCAAGGTGTATAGTAACGTAGCTCGATGGCCAGTCAACTGATTGAACGTGCTGTGCTCTACAAGCGAGCCTCGGTGCAAGTGCAGTGACGGTAAGGACCGACGGTGCAGGCATCTCAAATCTTGTCACTTGTGAGACGAAACTCACGGCGCACATGCAGCATAATGCAATGTCGCTCGTGAAGGCCTTGCGAGGCATTCCATCATGGGTGATCTGCGGAGGCCGGGGTGAAAGTGACGGCCAGGTTGCCGGGCATCTCGTCTGCCCGCTTCGGCTCGAACTGCCCGGAGGATGGGATGCAGAATCATATATGTAGGCATGTCACGGAGCATGTGCGGAGCACTCCGTCACGGCAGGTATCGCACCCGACACGAGACTTGCAGGCGGGAGGAGACGACAAGATCTCACACACATCGGCGGCGTGTCTCACCGCGCGGGCGGGACGACCAAGGCGGCCAGAGGCAATCAACCCGGCGACGGGGGCGGCGTCGCCTCTTCCCTCGCCCGCGCCTACCGTGGCAATCGCAGAGCGCTGGCTGGCTGGGCTGTTCCTGTGATGAGGCGACGATGCATGGTGGGCCCCGTCTGTTTGTTAGTGCGGCGGGCCGGGGGGGCCGGTGGAGGGGAGGGAGGCTCCGAGTTGTGCAGCGGATGGGTGCTGGCCGATGCAGCGGTGGTGGGTGCATGGAGGAGGAGGGGAGGAACCGACAGGGCGCGGCCCGGCCGGGCTGAGCCGCGGGGGACTCCGCTGGCGGCATGGGACGCGGTGATGGCCTGCGCGTCTCAGGACCGAGACCTTTTCAGTTTGCCTTGCCGCTGTCCAGCTCCGAGCTCAACTCCCTGTGCTCATGAGGCGCCATGGCCGCCCTGTTCCCTAAGGTAGGTACCTACCTACCTAGGTAGGTAGGTAGAAGAGGGGGCTCTGCGATGCGGTTCTGCAGTGGACGACGACGCCGCCACCGCTGCCGCTGCCGCTGCCGCTGTAGAGCCACAGGCGGGGCGCTGCACTGGCTCGTCCTGCTACTGTAGCGCTGGTGGACGGCTTGCAGCCACGATGGCCTCGACGGCCGCCGTCGATGCCGCCCTTCCGGCGCCCGTCCGAGTTTAGCCCCGAACGCCCGCTGCTCCTCCGCTGCACGAACGGGCACGGAACTTGCTTTTTGCGCCAGTTCCAGACCGCCGTTGTCTCTCCCCTCCGCCGGGCGCTGATTAGGTACCTAGGCGGCGAGGCGCGTAGGGGCGTGATGTGAGCCGATGCCCTGCTGTTGGGTGAGCGTCTGGACAGAAGACGGGAGGCGAGAGACAACGGCCAAGGCAGCATCGGGTCGAATCAGCGGCGAGACAGCGCTGCGTGCACCTCGTGAGCGCGCGTGCAGAGGACAGCGCATATTGCACACTTGTGACTTGCAAGACAGCCACATCTCGTCAGCCGTGGCCCACATCGCGCCGCCGTCGCGCGATCAACCTCTGGCCTCATCAGCGCCCGAATGTGACAGATGACAGCTCCCGTCCGCTCCGTCCCCTCACTCCCTCACCCGCCGCCCCAACGTCGGCCTCGTGTACCCCGTACGTACTCGATTATCTCGAGACTGCTGCGGCTCCTTGTCTCGCAACCTCCGCTGCCGCGCTCACACCGCACGCCCATCGTCCCACCACGAACTTACCTCCATTTCCTCCCCATCTTCTGTCTGCCCTATTCAACTCCCTTCGTCTCCCGGCTGCTGGCGCTCGTCAAGGTGACCTGCCGTGGCAGCAACACGCACGACTGGCCGATACCTTACCCGGCCCTGGCTGCTCCTCTGTGACGTGAGCTGTACAATAGAGGCCGACGGCGACGCGATCCCCGGCGACCTGCGAGGGGATACGCTCGTGTCATTCGGCTGCCATCGTCGTCGCCATTATCAGCCCCCGCCCCGTTTCACGACCTACCTGCCGCGAGAGAGACATGATAACGCCGCGTCGGCAATAGCCTCAGCCATCGTCGACCATCACCACCACACCAGCGCCGCCATGTGCCGCCTCCTCGTCTTCTCCGGCTCGTGCACCCGCTGCGGCGACTCCCAGAACTGGGACGACCTCTCCCAGCAGCTCTCCTGCCTCGAGGCCAAGAACAACGGCGCCTTTGGCGAGTGCGACCGCGGCGTCTTCGCCGAGCAGCATGCCTTTGACCAGGAGTGCGACCGCTGCGCCGAGGAGGACGAGGGCGTCGGCGACGTCGGCGACGACGAGATTGCCGCCGCCGAGGCCGCCGCCGAATCGTCGGGCAAGAGGGCCTTCGAGGAGGAGGCGAGCAGCGGGCGCAAGAAGCAGAAGACGTGAGGGGGGGTTGACGGGTGGATGGGTGAGTGAAGAGCCGGAGTTGGATGTTTCTTTTACTGCATTGCCCCGGCGTTTGGGTGGGACGACTGGGCTTCCTCGGACGACCGAGGGAGGTCTTGACATGTCGAGGGCACCCCATGAAGCCGGACACGAATTCCGCGAGACGAAAGCATGGCGTTGGGGGAAGAGTTCCATATGCATTCCACTGCTCTGGCGCGCCGGTTTAGAACGCGCACGACTCTGTTTATACAAACGACCGCAGACGAAACTGCCCCTCCCGATGCCGAGGCGATACGAACCACCTCGACTCGACTCGACTCGACCCTCGCCTCCATCACGGCATCACCCCGTCTCCCCCTCCCACGACTCCCGCACCGCGCGCCAGTACCGCTCCGGCTCGGCCCTCGCAATCGCCACGTGCCGCGCGCCCTCGAAGCGCTCCCGCCGCACCGTGAAGCCGCTCTCCTCGGCCCTCCGCGCGTTGTCCTCGACGTCGCGCCAGTCGACCATGTCGTCGGCCGTGCCGTACAGGTACGTCCTGCGGCGCTCGCGCAGCGCCAGCGCCGGGGCGCGGACGGCGCGCGCGTTCTGGTTCTGCGCGGCGGGCAGCCGCCGCAGGAAGTGGTAGATGCAGGCCACGGCGATGGCCGCGTGCATCAGCGGCGACGCCCACCAGGGCAGCGTCTGCAGCAGCGCGCGGTGCGTGTTGCCCCAGCGGAAGAAGCCCGGGCACGAGTCCATGAGCAGCACGTACCGCGGCAGGGAGCGGATGCCGCCGTGGCCGTGGCGGTGCGGCCCCGCGAGGAGCATCTTCTGGAGGCGGACGGCGGTGCTGATGCCGCCGTTGGAGAACATGTGCACCAGCACCCGCGGGCGCTTGTCGTCCCCCAGATCTTCGGACAGCGCGCGCAGGATCGCCAGCGCGGGCGTCATGTCCCTGCGCGCGATCCGCGGCAGCCACACGCGCGACAGCGGGCACCGGACGAGCAGGATGCGCGACGTCGGGAACAGCGCGCGGTACTGGGCGATGTACTTGGCGATGTGCTCGTCGCGCGCCGCCATCCACGAGAGCATGAGGACGAGCTCCGGGTCCGCCGAGGACTGCGGCCGGGGGCCCGGGTCGAGGTAGGCGACCGTCGGGCTCAGCGGCTGCATGAAGGCGAGGGGCGCGGCGCCGTCCTCGCTGGCCGGCGTGGGGTAGTCGGATGCCATGGGACGGACGGGTCCGCGTCGGCTCGTGGGATTAGGGAGCTGGTAGTAGACACAGCGAGTTCTGGTTATCGGGTCGGAGGCGGCGCCGGTCGCATTGTCCTGATGCCGCGCGGGAGGAGGACGAGGACCGATCAAGGACACTGTAACGAGGCGACGACCCTGTAGCGCTCAAGACTCGCGATATGACGAGACTGCAAGATATAACAGCCCAAGAGACCAGCCGTGCAAACGAGGACACGCGGGGGATGACGATGGCGAGCATGTGCTGCTGACGGCGGCGTCGAGGGCGTTGGATGGGATGGGGCGGAGACGGAGTCGAGCTGCAACGTGTCGTGCCGAGGCCCGTCACCAACAATGAACCAACCAACAATGAACGTGAGTTGGAGGTTCGTGCGTCGGCGTCCGGGGCCCCGTTCCGTGCCCGGCGCGGGGGGGGGGCAGGGATCAGGGATGCCGGGATCCGGGGTAATTCGTCGAAGCTCGACGACCATGTCCGTGATGCCGCTCGCCATGACGCATGCTTGCAAATACGGGCCTTTTCGAGTGGCATATTCACCCAGGTGAGCGGTTTGTTGCTGGTCTCGATGCACGCATGCCCATATCGTCTATTGACTTCCTCGCCCACCATGCCGAATGCACGGATCCAAGAGCGGCCCGGGGATCCTGACACCCAACACATGGTCAACTTACGAAGCAGACACCGTGTAGTCCAGGGGCACCGCCGCTCAAGAAACCCCAACAGGCGAGCCCATCACCAGCAAGCGAGCGACGTTGCATCAGACGGGGCCCAGCACCAGCACCGGCCAAGCCGCATGCAGGCCGCATCGCAGAACGCGCGTGCAGGCCCCCCGCGGGATCTGTGCCGCGACGGGGCCCGTCCGATAAGCGAGGTTGTTTGCCGGGCGAAGCGAGCGAGTCCTGGTCCCGTTTCGGCGAGATGGGACGAGGATATGGGCTGGGCTGGGGTGTGCGACGCTGCACCGGGTGCGATGTAACGGTTCGGCTGGGATGCTGGTGCCGGGCGATGCGACTGCGGTGCTTTTTCGTCCTGCACAGGACTCCTGGCCAGAGGGGAGGGCAGCTGTCAAACCGGGTTGTCCCCTCTGCGAGACGTGTATTCAGGGGCCAGCCAGCCGCGTCGCCTCGCCGCTATATCTGGAGCTGAATGTCTCGACGGGAGTGCGCGTCACAGCCAAGGCCTGGGGCTTGCTCGCTCGCGTTGCCTCTCGCTTGCTACCCGTGCGGTTGGCTGATGCGCGAGGCGCCTCGTCCGATGGCTCCTCTGCCCATTGCTCTGCCGGGGCCGATGCGACAACGGCAGGGCATCGTGGACTGATGTGGCCCGCGTGCCTGCATCTGCCGCCGTCACAGCCGCGGTGGCGGGCAAACGAGGGAACCTCCGATGCAGGCTGTACTCCCGAACCTGCGGCTGGCAGTCACAGACGGAGCTGCTCACCAGACGCTCATCTTGAGTCGCCGTCATAACCGGTCTATTTCTCTTCTGTTATCTCCGTCTGCTTCTTCATTCTCTTCTGTCTCGAACCAAGCTCTTGTGCCCTGCAGCTAGAAGAACGCCCCTGACTGATGGTCATCATCTCCCTTCTGATAATACCAACCTTTGCCCCTGTCTTTGACCCGGATTCATCATGAAGGCGATTTCCTCGTTCCTGTGCCTCCTTGGAGGCGTCTTTGCCCTCACCGCGGCAGCCGGAGAGGGCAAGGCCGACGGCTGGGACCTCTCCAAGTCCATGAACGGCGTCACGTTCCAGCGCGCCAAGGCCATGCGGGAGCCGACTCCAGATCGTCCCGCGTCGCGGTTCTCCAGACTTCACAACATCAAGGGAAAGCCGGGTGCGTACAGCGCCACGTCGGCCCTAGGCCGAGTGCTTCGCACCCCCCCGTCCCACCATGAGCACACCTACCAGAACGTCACAAAGGCTGGGGAGTTCTCGACCCAATACGCCATCCAGTGCGGATGGGACGGCGTCCCCGTCTGGCTGCTGTTCGACACGGGCAGCTCTGATACCTGGGCCGTCCAGACTGGCTTCGAGTGCGACGACGGATGGGGCGACGAGCACGAGGAGGCTGCGTGCGGATTCGGGAAGCCTCTCATCGACGACTTTGGCAGCGGCGCCATCGACGACCTGCACTTCTCGCTCAAGTACGGGTCTGGCGAGAAGATCGTCGGCCCCATGGGCTACAGCGACATTGCGTGCGGCGGCGTCTTCGTGTCCCACCAGCAGGTCGGCCTCGCCAACTACACGTATTGGCACGGAAACAACCTCACGGTGGGCATGCTCGGCCTGGCGTACCCGTCCATCACCAGCGCCTTTTATGGCCAGATCGGCAGCGAGGCTCCGTGGAACGCCATCTCGTACACGCCGTTCCTGACCAGCGCCATCATGCAGGGAGCCATCGACCCGGTCTTCAGCGTGGCCATCCTCAAGAACTCGTCCGAGGGGGTGCTGGCCTGGGGCGGACTTCCACCCATGGACTGGCAGCGCGGCAACTCTGCCACGACCGATCTTATTATTGTGAGCGAGCATCCAGGAGCAGCGGGAAGGGGCTTCTCCAGCTAATGAGCTCAAGGCAAACCTCATTGGACAGGCCGAGACGTCCTGGAGGTACTCGTTCTACACCATCATCCCCGATGGCATCAAGTGGGGACAGACGACAGACACCACCAAGTTCCCGTACATTGTCGACACTGGCACGACGATGAACTACCTCCCCCCTCGTGAGTGTCCCGTTTCGGCGTCGTCGAGACCTGCAGACTGACGTCGCAACAGCGCTGGCAGAGGCCATCGCCATGGCGTTCCAGCCCCGGGCCGTCTACCTGTACCAGTGGGGGTCGTACTTTGCGCCGTGTGACGCCGTCCCTCCGAGGTTCGCCGTCATCATCTCCGACGTTGAGTTTTGGATCAACCCGGCAGACCTGATGTATCAGGACCTGAAGGATCCACTGACGGGATACTGCGCCGTGGCCATTGCCAGCGGAGGATCCGGGCCGTACATCCTGGGGGACGTGTTCCTGCAGAACGTCATCGCCGTCTTTGATGTCGGCGCGGCGCAGATGCGTTTCTACTCGAGGTAGAGCCGTGCACGCACCGCACGCCCAAGACGAGGAGGCGACGATGGAGGATCCTGGGAGATGGGAGGTTGGGTGGATTTTGGACTCCGTGGCGAGGCAGATAATGAGGTTGCAGTGCCGAGATGATGTGTTTATGAGGCTGAAGAGATCGGGTCGGTGGACGATGCACTGCAACGCTGTCCCGTAGCTTATCGGGGCCTGCGAGATTAGTCGCAGCCCTATGTAAGCAGTTTGGCGGTGTCCGATTAATTAAGCATCACTGGCCGGCCGTGCACCAGCACGCCGATTCCTCAAACCACGTCTTCACCAACATCACCCTCCAGGGGCATTATCTCGACTGCTCTCACCCCCCCGCGAATACTTTGTCCATCCGCCCACTCGCCATCCGAGGCCGCAGCATCTCGTTTGCTCCATCGGCCTCGTGCAAGCTGGTCGCATCTGCCGCGATGAGGGGCGTCGCAGCAGGACCGCCGACCCCCAAGGCGTCGCCCTCGGGCAGGGCGCGGGCGAATACGTGGAGCTTCAGCAGGGTGAGTCGACGACTGGCGGTTTCCTTTACGAGGTGTTGCCTTGGTCGCTCGTCGGTTATCGTTGTTCTCGTCGGCCTGGTCATTTTCTCGTTCGGATCCGCCGCCTGGTGGAGAGAAGCTGGGAGGCGCCGGGTCGAGTGACCGCCCAGGCGGTGAGCGATGGAGCTGAGATGCCAGGAGGTCATATGATGCTCGAGTGATTGATCAATGCTCCGTCACAGCCCACAGGGAGCCCTGTCGCTGTTGGAGAGGCGGTCGGACAGAGCCGGAGAGGCTCCGGTCCAAGCGGGCGGCTTCCCCTTTCCTGTGGTTCCTGCAGCTCGAGTCGACGGGACGGGTGGTTGCGCCGGGCCAGGCCAGGCATCGCGCACACCTCACCCAGCGGCAAGGACTGCGCGGTTGCGCGGTTGCGTACGACACGACCAGCAATTACCCGTCGGTCGGAGCGCGTTGGGCAAGGCCGGGACGAGTCGGGGGACGCAGCGCTGTGCCACGACTCACCACCGTCGCCAAGACCCACCAGTCCCTCGGCCCATCCGCCTCGGCACGGCGCAGCGGGCGGCTTTGACGACGAGCTGGAGCTGCTCAACCCGCAGACTGTGCAAAGCAAGTGAGGCTGATGCTGAGAGTGCGGGGTCTCGACGATTCCCTGTTGCCATTATCCATGCCAAGTCGCATGCTGCAGGCAGCGCCCGCAGCCGGCCTTGGGAGGAACAGCCGCGACTGCATCACGAGGCGTGCCGACCCGAAGCCATTGAGCCGCGATGGGAAGCAGACTTTTGCCCGGAATCCCCTCTTCTTCGGCCCCTGGACCCCCTCTCCTCTCCTCTGTTCCGCGCTCTTTCTTTCCCTTTGGCCCCGTTCGCAGCGATCCAGGGGGCCGTGTTGCTGCCTGAGCTGGCAGGGTGACCTCGGCTGCCAGTAGCATGGAGCCGCCTGGAGCCGCACCCGTATAGCGGTCGCCAGCACTGGGTCCTGCCCGCCGCGGGCTGCTACGGCGCTGCAGCTCCCCCAAAAGGCCCCCCGGGCCCCGCTATTTGGCGCTTCGGCAGTCGCCGTTGGCCCCCGCCAGCCTGAAAATCGAGCTGCCTCACGCGATCACTCAGAGGCGTCACCCCTTCACTCACTAGACTTCCCGAGGCCATCGGTCCTCGCTCCTCAGCTCTGTTCACGTCACCTCACTTTACCTCTACCTCCCTCCGTCCCTCCGCTCCCCCCTGCTTCTTCTTGATGCGTCCATCACGCCGGATGCCGTGGCCTCTACCTCGCAAACGTTTCCCCTGCGGCGCCAGCGCACCCGCGAGCACCCGACTCGCAAGTCACGATGCCGTCCAAGGCTAACAATGGCGTGGGCGTCCAGGTCGAGGACACCAAAATATGTGTCGTCATGGTCGGCCTGCCGGCGCGAGGCAAGAGCTACATTGCACAGATAGGTACGTGAGGTCGTCGCATGGCCCGGATCCATCCCCTGCGCCTTGTTGCTTGCGCGCTCGAGCCGACACGGCTGACGGGGGTTCTTCTTGTCTGTAGCGCAGCGCTATCTGCAATGGCTCTCCATTCCATCACAGACATTCAACGTCGGCAACTACCGGCGCAACGATGCGCCGCAGCCCACCGCCGACTTCTTCGACACTAACAATGCCGAGGGCGAGCGGAAGCGCCGTGCCGCCGCCGAGGCCGCCGTCGCAGACATGCTGGCCTGGTTCCGCGCCGGCGGCGTCGTCGGCATCCTCGACGCCACCAACTCGACGAAAGAGCGCCGCAAATGGGTCACGGAGATTTGCGGCGCCAACGGCGTCGAGGTGCTCTTCGTCGAGAGCAAGTGCGACGACGAGGACATCATCATGGCCAACATCCGCGACGTCAAGACGACGAGCCCCGACTACCGCGGCCAGGACCCGGAGGAGGCCGCGCTTGACTTTCGCAACCGCATCCGCAACTATGAGAAGATTTACAAGACGATTGATGCCGACGGCGACGAGGACGCGTACACGTACCTCAAGATCATGGACGTGGGCAAGCAGGTCATCATCAACCGCATCCAGGACTACCTCCAGAGCCGCATCGTCTACTACCTCATGAACCTCCACATCCGTCCCCGCTCCGTTTGGTTATCGAGGGTGAGTCGCGCATCGTTTTTACTATTCCGAACGTGGCTGGTTGCTGACTTGTGATGCGCAGCACGGCGAATCCCTGTACAACCTGGACGGGCGAATCGGCGGGGACACGCTCCTGTCGCAGCGAGGTGAGCTCTACGCCAGGAAACTCCCCGAGCTGGCGCGGGAGTCTGTAGGAGTGAGTCTGCCCTGAACTCCCCATCTTCACCTATGCCCGGATTGCTAACCTTGCATTGCAGGACGATCGCCCCCTGACGGTGTGGACGTCGACGCTCAAGCGGACAATTGCGACTGCACGTTTCCTGCCCCAGCACTACAACCAGCTGCAGTGGAAAGCTCTGGACGAGCTCGACTCGGGCGTCTGCGATGGACTGACGTATCAGGAGATCAAGGACCGGTACCCGGATGACTTTGCCGCACGTGACGAGGACAAGTACAACTACCGGTACCGCGGCGGTGAGTCGTACCGTGACGTGGTGATTCGGCTGGAGCCCATCATCATGGAGCTGGAGCGCAGCGAGGATATTCTCATCGTGACCCACCAAGCCGTGCTGCGATGCATCTACGCCTACTTCATGAAGAAGGACCAGGCCAAGAGCCCCTGGATGAACGTGCCGCTGCACACGCTCATCAAGCTGACGCCGAGGGCCTACGGGACGGAAGAGGTGCGGTACGAGGCTAACATCCCCGCTGTCAGCACCTGGCGCGGCAAAGGCAGCACGGCCAAGCACGAGAATCCCACCCCGGAGAGCCTCTGAGCGCCTGCTGGCATAAGCGGATGCGCATTTGATCGAGGAGCGACCCTGTACTCTCATAGTACGACGGATGACGAGAACTTACACGACTATGCATGACACTCGGTGGGTTGGCTACGAAAAAAAGACTCGTACGGGGTACGAGGAGCATGGGATACGCATGACCTGGATGGGCGGCCGCCAAAACGACATGATGCCAGCCGCGGTGACGACTGTCTGGGGAGACATGCATGGATAGACGCATGTCGGTGATGGCGCTGACATGAACCTGTAACCTTTATTACTCTGCTTTCTTTATCCCGGTCCTTTCTCGGGATTGGACTGGGGCGGTGTTTTCGGAAATGCATGAAATGCTGGCAGGCAGCGGAGTCGCATAGGTGTTTAATGAAACCTTTGCTCCGTACACTAAGCGAGATGAAGTGAGGTGACCACTGGTGTTCCTCGGACTGATGTCCGGAGCAATGTGGAGAGCTGGCGCCGGGGATCGGACACCAGTGGAGCCTGGACGGTCCGGATGTCGGACCGGGGCGGGACTCGTCACGATGGGCTGCCCCCCCCTCCGTGATTCATCCGGGTGTGGCACGACGAAGCAACGGCTGCTGCACTCTTCCGCGTCCACGCAGCTCTGATTCACGGACATGCGCCGCGCCAGCCGGCCCGCGTGACTGGTTTATCCTCGCAGCTGGCCGTCGACCGCCCGCCCACCCTCTTCCTCCTCCACGGTTCCCCAAGCCAAGCCGAGACGCGCACTCTTCCCCAAGCCAAGCCGAGACGCGCACTCTTCCCCAAGCCAAGCCGGGACACGCGCCCTTCCCCAACATCTTGCCTCCTCGACCACAGGGCACCGCCCCGGACGCAATGGCGTTTTACTTCCAGCCGCCCATCTTCGCGGTCCGGCCGCGGGGCGTCGCGGTCGGCGGCGGGTGGGTGTACGCGGCGTGCGTCCCGCAGCCGACGCCGATGGCTGTGGTCTACGCCCCGGCGCCGCCAGTCGTGCACGCGACGAGCTGCGTCCCCGTCCTGCAGACGGTGTACCTCCCTGCCCCTGCTCCTGCTCCGGCTCCGGCTCCTGCTCCGGCTCCTGCTCCGGCTCCGGCTCCTGCTCCTGCGCCGCCGCCGCGGACGGCAGAGCCGCCGCGCCTCACGATCCGCGTCGTCTTCCACGGGCGCGCGCCGCCGCCCGCCCGCACGCCGTGGTGCCGCATCGCCGACGGCGGCTACGCGCGCGCC